>BLKR01005240.1:0-85397 GCA_011170035.1 Teleogryllus occipitalis
TCTAAATTTCGCAATTAAATCGCGTTCTTTTGGAAATTTTGTCACAAACATTTGTTTCACATCATCCGTGTACTTATTACTTGCTCGAAACACATGTTCCACCAAAAATACACGTTCTTCCAGTGTCAGCATTCTGAAAGTTATAATCTGAGTCCTCATTCACAACAAACAACTCGTAAACTTCACATACAGAAGATTGCCTGTCGTTCAATTCAGATTCAGAATCTGAGCAAATAACTTGTATTTAGTCAAACCGAATGTGATGATTTTCTTCCCCATGCGTCACATACAGTTTTTGACTGTTTTTGACTAAATGAATAAATAGTGTCACTTGGATACAAATAATACGATAACGTATTTTTATTTCAGCTGCTGCTTGATTGCAGCGAGCGCGCTTCTGGGAATAACATTCGAACGCCGTTGCACTGAATGAGCCCACGATGTTGCCATTTCCCCGTAAAGGCTGGTGGGGTGGGGAGTCGGCCACTGCGGAGAGACTTTTTGAACGCTCTGTATTTACTAGCAAAAATTAATATTCATAAAATTATCGGTGACAGGCACTGATTAAAAAACAGAAACTAAATCATTTCATTGATTTGAGAACATATAATTTACTTTATCCAACCACAGATATTATTCCAAGGATATATGGTTTCATCAAAATTATTAAAAAGAGATTTCCTCTAAGACCTATAATCTCTACTGTAGCATCCCCTTTGTACAACTTATCCAAATTTCTAAACACTACGGGTCAATCCATTTTAAGTGGTCCAGCACTGGTCGCTCGACCATCTCGAAAAAAAATAATATTTTGTACATAAATTTCCTTATGTCTTGGCTGTTCAAAAACATCTTTGATTTATTTTTATTGTATATGGTTTACAAATGGCGGCCATTTTTATTTTACGCTGTGAGCCTTTTTTGCTTAGTAGAGTCTTTTCTAAATTATTCAGCTCTGAGTTGTTCTAGCGTTCTAAAATAAAAGGCATTGAATTCAGTATAATCTGGCCTACAAATCGAATTATTACATATTTACCTTCTATGTTTTTATTTGAGAAATATTTGCAACTAAATCTATGGAACGGAAATAAACCAAGTTCGATTTTCAGAGAGTAATTTTCAAAATAAGGAATAGAATCTCAGTCTAAATTTGTCTGTGCTTTTACCTTGATGTTGGCAGGTGATTTTTGACCCACTCTCCCTGTGGTCCCCAGAGATACAAAATGGGATGCATACAAGCATGCTTAAGATCATCATACCTTTGGCAACATGACGGTATATTCTGTTTGCATCAAAACATGCAAGTTCTTTTGCATAAACAACACTGCAGGAGAAAAATTTGCAAATGATCTTCTGGATCTCGGTAATGGAACATTACTTGAAGATGATGGAAAAGTAAAATTACATCACATTTCTAACATTGCTATAGATTTATTTCATTTACTTAGACAGTATATATATACTGATTTAAAAACTAATTTTTCAGATACTAAATGGATTTCAGAAAGGATTCTTCTTGCTCCTAAAAATTGTGACGTGGAAGTTGTAAATTTAGAACTGCTAAAGAAAATACCAGGAAGTGTAGAATACAGATCAATAGACTCTACAATTGATGCTGAGGACATTGTTAGTTACCCAACAGAATTCTTAAATTCCATAGAAGTATCAGGACTACCTCAGCATGTACTCTCTCTAAAAATTGAAGCAACAATTATTTGCTCGGAAATCTCAATCCACGAATGGCACACGCTTAGTAGTTAAAAGTATTCATACATTTTTATTGGAGGCTGAAATTGTTAGTGGTTGAGGAACTGGACAAAATGTATTCATACTACGCATACCAATAATTCCCTCAGATTTACCTTTTAAATTTAAACGTATACAGTTTCCAGTGAAATCTAGTTTTGCTATGACTATAAACAAGTCTCAGGGGCAAACTGAAATTTATAGGTTTGGATCTTAGAAATCCATGCTTTTCACATGGGTAATTGTATGTTGGAGCTTCACGTGTGGGAAGAATTGAAAATGTGTTTGTACTTTGCCAAGAAGGGAAAACAATTAATGTAGTTTACGAAGTAGTCATTAAAAATTTATAAATTTAATCCTAGGTCTTAAATTCCTTCCTTCATTCTTAAGGTCTTCCATTTTATTAAAAGTTTTAATTTGATTAAAAATGAAGATTACTTACATGAACATTTTTTCTCTATTATCTTGCATAAAATCTGCATTGATTGACAATACATGTATAATCTTATGTGGGGGAGAGCGGGGTCTGACAAATATCTCGTCATTTTTTGGCTAAAAACAGTGCTAAATTGCGAGAAAACTGAGACAAGTTAAGCAAAACATGTTTCTTTATTAAAATATGGCTAAATCTTGCACAATTTTTATGGCGGTTATGTGTATGCTACCATAGTATACTGAGAGCTAGCATAGTATACTGAGAAAAGGAATGTTACAAAAATTACCAAACTTTTTATCATTAATGAGATAAATCTCATTGTCTGTATTTTTTACAGAAATTTCAAAGATGAATTTCGGAGTATTTGGTAAAAAAATACACAAATATACACACAAATTTAGTCTTAAATAAATGTAATTAAGAAAATTATGATTTTTAAATAAATCCCAATGCATCAATTACATATTAACGTATTTACATTTAAAAAAGCATTTTGAAAAATCTCACGTGAAATTAGAAGGGGGAGGGGGTCGAGTCAAATCTCATGACATCTCGCCAAGGGAGGAGGGGGAGTCGAAAAATCGCCAAAAGCGCATCACGTAATTTATCGACGACCCCTTAACGGGCATTTTTTCACATACCTCAGTACTTTGGCTCAGTAATGGTAGAAGTGAAATATGACTAGAAATAATGTTCTAGAAAAGTAAAACCTTATCATAAATGCAAGTTTTCTTTTTAAAATTTAGAGTAATGATTGAGAAAATGTCACATTAGCGTTTCTGAAAATTCGCAATTTATGGCTCGATACACAGGAAACTTTTGAATTTTCATGAAAGTTCATTGGAAAACATTTGAAGTACTTCTTACATATGCAAAAAATGAGTGAAAACGTTCAGAATATAAATTTTAACGATGTAATATTTAAATAAATTACACTTGTGTAATTTTAATAAAAGCAAAATAATACATCAAAATAGCACTTATGTCATTTGATTCAGTGCATTTAGATCTGTCCATACACTTTAAATAAAAAATCCGGAGCCGTTGTTGAGAAAATGTCGTTCTGGTGTATCTAAAATGCGAAATTCTGAACTCATTTCTATATTTTTTTTTTAGTTTTGGAAAATATTATTTGAAGCCTATGTATTCATAGTGTAATAATTAATAGTGTAAGTATTCGTAGTGTAATAATGTATAGAAATCGCCGATAATGTAAGTATCAACACCCTGTGAGATATGCCAAAAATATTTTTTGTTTTTTATAAAAACAAAATATAGCAAAAAGGCATTTACGTCACCTGATACAGCACATTTAGCACTATCCATACACAAAGGTTTGAAAAATTAGACCCATTTTTGAGAAAATCTCGTTTTTATATTGTTACTTTGCCTTGTATATACTGCGTCTGTCCCATTAATCTTCTTCGGCCCCTCTCGAAAACGATGAACTACCCCCTGTCCGGAGGGCGCCGCGATCTCATCTGTTTTCCTGTAATTCCGCACTCGCTGATTGGGAGGGGAGGGTTTGAGCACCGACTACTTATTTAAGCAATTGCGTTGAAATCCGAAGAATTATCTTTTATTTGTTCAGTCCTAAAATTTGGTAAGGGTCTAAACGATAATTCAAATGAATCAGAATAAGGATTCTACCTACAAACATTGGGAGTGGAAATTGATCTCTTAAAACACATAACTGCACTTCTGGATATTCACAAATATCCTACGACACTGTTCACACATGAGTAAAAAATAACGTCACCTAAACACTTATTAAAAGAAAACACATAACATAACATGTAACATAAGCTCTTCTGTCCTAAGTCTCTTTCATCTGTCATAAGTCTCTCTTATCGTCACACATATTGAAGATCTTAATGTAACAAAATTTCTAGGTCTCTCAATTCAATCAAACCTCAAATGGAAGGTACATATAACTGAATTAAACACTAAATTAAACTCATTATGTTATGCATTCAGAATTCTTTCCATTTCTGTCAGCCTTCATGCAGCTCGTTGCGTGTATTTTGCAAATGTACATTCCCACCTGAGATATGGCATAATATTCTGGGGAAGCTCATCCTTTAGTACCCAGATGTTTAGATTGCAAAAGAAAATTATCCGAATAATAAAAATATCCCATCCACGTGATCCATGCAAGCCTCTTTTCATTGAGCTTGGAATCTTACCATTGCCTTGCCTATTTATTTATGAGTCTGTAGTATTTGTCAAAACTGGAACTTATATCCATGTAATGCTGATATTTGTAGTTACAACACTCGACGTAGAAATCATGTTCGTCAAGTGTCAGTATCAACAGCTCACTACAAGAAATCCACATACATGTACGTCACTTTACAACGCATTGCCAGATGAAATTAATCAATTAAAATTGTTACACAAATTTAAGTTAAAAGTAAAATCTTTTCTGCTGCAAAACTGTTTCTATACAATTAGAGACTATACTGATCGTCAAAAAGAAAAATAATGTTTGCTTTAACAAAAACAAGATATAGTATAATGAATTAGTTTACGTTTGCATTGTATAATTTAAAAAAAAGACTCAATATGCCTGTAACAAATAATGTACATCCGTGGCTTGTAGCTTCACTATGCGCACGTTTTGTTGAACTTTCCTTTTGTTTGTAGTGGTAGTAGAGCTTAGGGTGAGTTTATATTTTATTTATTTATTTATTTATTTTACGTCAAAAAACAGTTAAAACTGCGTATGACGTGCTATGGGGAAAAGTGAATTGAATTGTGCACATTTTCAAAATTCTGTGATCCCTACACTAAGTCATATACTACTTAAATTTTGAATTTTTGAAAGGGAGAAAAAAAAACAAAAACCTCCCATGTAATAAAATCTATTTTCAAGGATAAACAAGCAATAAATTTTGAATTTTGAAAGGGAGAAAAAAAACAAAAAAACTCCCATGTAAAAAATCTATTTTCAAGGGTAAATAAGCAATAAATTTTGAATTTTGAAAGGGAGAAAAAAACAACAAAAAAACTCCCATGTAATAAAATCTATTTTCAAAGATAAATAAGCAATAAATTTTGGCTCTTATTACTTCCTGCCGCGACAACATGGAAACGATAATTTGAATAATTGTATTTCCCACTGAATTCTAGAAGACGTGCACAGAAAATGAAGTTACATTTATGTCCAGAAGCAAAACAAGGGGCCATCTCAGCATTTGCTCAATGGATCAGGGAAACTGGACGAAAAACCTGATCGAGATGGGGGTCATTGACCCGGAAGCTGTAGTACAATAGTTGTTACAGGTTGTTTATACTTATTTATACAGTCCAAATGGTAATTAATGCATTATGTATCATTGTTAAAATTAATGTTACTTTTCTTGTGATGCTCAGTATAGTCTCTAATTGTATAGAAACAGTTATGCAGCAGAAACGATTTCACTTGTGATTTAAACTTTTCTATTGAATTTAATCGTTTAATGTCATCTGGCAAAGTGTTGTAAAATAATGTACATGTATTGTATGTGAATTTTTTGTAATGAGCTGTTGATACTGTCACCTGATGAATATGATTTCTACGTCGAGTGTTATAGTAATAGACTTCGGCATTTTCTGAAAATATATTCCCGCCCTTAAGCAAGTCATTTTTTACAAAAACCACTGATTCGTAAATAAAAAGACACGGTAATGGTAGAATTCCTAGATTAATGAAGAGAGGCTTACATGAATCACGTGGGTGGGATTTAGTTATTATTCGTACAATTCGTTTTTGTAATCTAAAAGTCTGGGAGCTATAAGATGTATTTCCCCAGAATATTATGCCATATCTCAGGCGGGAATGAACATTCGCGAAATATACACAACGAGCAGTATGAAGGCTGACTGAATTTGCAAGAGTTCTGAACGCGTAGCATAATGAACTTAATTTTGTGTTCAATTCATTTAAATGGACGTTCCATTTAAGGTTTGACTGAATTGAGAGCCCTAAAAATTTTGTTGCCTTAACATCAGTCAATGGTACACCGTTCATTTTCAATGGAGCACAGAATTGTTTATTTGATATGGAAAACTGCATTAAAACCGTTTTCTTTTCGTTTACTATTAATTTGTTATTTCGGAACCAATTTGAAACATCTGATATTGTACTATTTACGGTTTCTTTATTGCAAAGGATGTTCGTATCATCCGCAAAGAGAACTGTTCTTCCGTTTCGAATCGTCGAGGGCATATCGTTTACGTAAAGTAGGAACAGAATAGGGCCTAAAATCGATCCTTGAGGAACTCCACATGCAATGGGCAAAGAGTCGGAAAGGTGCGTACGTAATGTTCCATCATTCCAGTAAGGTATTTCAACTCTCTGAGATCGTTGTTTAAGGTACGAACATAACCAATCTAGAGCAATACCACGAATTCCATATGAAGGTAATTTGGAAAGTAAAATGTCATGATCAATGACGTCAAAAGCTTTTGAGAGATCTAAAAATAATCCAATAGGTGCCTCGTTTTGATCCAATGATGAGGCGACATCTTTAAGAAAAGAAAATATAGCTGTTTCCGTTGATTTTGATTTTCTAAATCCATGTTGGCAATCTGAAAGCGCGTCGTGTTTAGTGAGAAAGGTTTCCATTCGTACGTAAAAAAGTCTCTCTAATATTTTTGAAAAAACTGATAGAAGAGAAATGGGCCGATAATTTTGAATTTCATTTTTGTTGCCTTTTTTGAAAAGCGGCTTAATTTTAGCTGTTTTGAAAATATCTGGAAACGTTCCAGTGCATAAAGATGCATTAAATATGTGAGTTAACGGGTGTATAATGGCATACGCACAAGTCTTTAACAAAGAATCCGGGAATTCATCTAAATTTTGTTAACAATACAGAAAAGTCAAATCTGTTTGTTCCTTTACCGTTAAAAAAAGTTTTCCATTATTTGGCAACGAAAATATATAGTTTTTAAAATGTTAATCCCTCGCTTTTTTTATTAATTATTATTATTATTATTATTATTTTTCATCTTTCAACTATTTATAGTTAAATTTACACACCACCAAGCCAGACTGATCTGGAAGCAAACAAAGAAGGTGAAGAAAATAAAACACTTTTTATGGAAATCATAAGGGAAATTAAAGAATTGAAGGCTCGAAGGGAAGATTTTCGAAAAGAGATAAATAAGCTATTAACGTTACAAGACAAAGTCAAAGCAATGGATAGCATTTTAAGCGAAACACAAGTAAAACTCGAAAGCAAGATAAAAATATAGAAACAAATGTAAAAAGATTGGTAAAAGAAACTGACAATAAATCAACAGGAATAGAGCAACGTCTAAAACGTCTGGAAGATGTTGGAAGAACGGAACGGGAGAAGAAAAACAATATAATCATAAAAGTAAAGGAAATGACATCAGGCACTGTAAAAGAAGCCGTCGTCAACACAATGAACGGAATTGACACGAATAAAAATTTTGAAGACGCTATTTACGTAGGCCAAGTCAAGAAAGGATGGAGTCTGATAAAAGTCAAGATGAAAAGATTTGAAGACAAACTAGAAATAATGAGAAACAAGATGAAAGTTAGAGGACACTATATTTTATTGACCTGACGCGATAAGAAGGGGACATTCAGGCAGCAATTAGGCAAAGATGTAAGCAAGAAAGAGAAAAGGAAATGGTTGTTAAAATAGAATATCAAAGAATACAAATAAATGGAAAATGGGAGAACTGGGGAAACCCACCAAAAACTAGAGACAAATGTAACAAACAGAATAGTGCGAAATATCACAATAAAGAAAATCGCAAATTAAAAAGGCAAAACTAAGCTAAAGTAAATGATTTCTATCTAAAGAAAGTGTTAACGCGCGTACCCTCCTATCTGATGAAAGAGTAGAAGAGCTAGAAAATGCTCCACAGTGAAAGTCTTACGCCATCATAGAGTTAAGCGAAGTTAGAAAAATTGGAGAATCGATTATAGAAAAACCGATTGGAGAGTAATAACACTGTAACATTTCGTGTTATGTTCAGCATTTTATCGGTCACCATAAAATCTCACTATTTATGCGAAAATTTACGACGTTACTACGATAGTAAACACATTAATTCTGTTGCTGCGGCACGTTAGTACGATATTGTGGGGTATTGCTTGCGATATATCTACACAAACATTCGTATACTGTGGTTCGAGAAATATGGATGCAAATCATTATCCTGAACCTCAAGATACCTAAAGAAACGACGTTCCCTTAGGAAATTGGCGCGTTGACTTCCAGTGGCGACACCTTTACATCGTCAGTAAATACTATTACCGGAGTAGTTTCATGAGGTGGAATGAGAGGAAAATAAGGTTATTTTACCTAATATACATGTTTCTAATTGTACTATTAATAATATTACAATTAATAATAATATTTCCACAAACGAATGTGAATTACTTCTGAATTGTTGAATCTGATTTGTTTTGTACTTCGCCATGTTTTTTTCTTAACAAACATTTGACTTGCGATGAATCGATGGTTTTTTTACGTTGCTAAGGATGTTAAGTGCACTTAACAAACCTGCAGGATTGCATGTTAACAGGATAAAGACGCATGTGACCGATAAAGTATTTAAACTGCCCGGAACACAACATACAGAGTCCATTACGAAAGTAATGCGCATGATTTTGTTGTGACGCAACTATCCATGGCAGCGCGGTAAATTTGGTTGGGAAATGTGGTGGGTGGTCTGCCCTTTCAACGCAGCCATTCACCAATTTGCTCCGAGCACGACAAACGAAAAACGTGCCTCCGCGTGAAGTGGTTTTTGACTTAATAACACGGTGAAATGGAGCGTTCACTTGAACAGCGATATGCCATTAATTGTTCCGCCAAGCTTGGAAAGAATGCAATCGAAACATTCCAGATGCTCCAAGGGCAATTGCATTTCAATTTCACAGTCCAGAAAGTGGCACAAGGCGTTCAAGGAGGACGGGAGGATGTCGCCGGCGAACCCCGTTCTGGACTCCCAACAACGCGTTGCAACCAACGAGATAGAAATCTAGCTCAATGATGTAATTCAAGCTCGTTGGTTGCGACGGTCAGAACCGATGAAAACGTGGATCGTGTGCGCCAAGTTTTGCGTTCTGACCGTCGACTGAGCATCCCGAAAATTGCTGACTCCCTACACATGAAAAGTCCACATTTGCGGTACATGGCATTAGTGACCGAGAATCGTCAAATGCACAAGGTCTGCGCGAAGCTTGTGCCGAAAGTGTTGGTGGAAGATCAGAATGAACTTCGAGTTCGCGCTGTCAAGAATTGTTGGATTTGATTCAAAATGAGCAGAACTTTTGTAACATCGGAGCAAAACCCCAGTTGCTCCCCCTGTAAGGGGAATCCCTTAGAGTCCCGGCTTGGCACTGATTTTTTTTGTTTCCCCGTCTTAAGAAAGAGCTGAAAGGAAAGCATTGGGAGACCGCGAAAACATCCAAAACATGTTACAACGTTCCTGAGAGACATTCCCGGCGAGGACTTTCAGTATGTTTTCCAGGTGTGGCAGACACATTTACGCAAGAGTATTGATGTTGGGGGAGAGTATTTGGAAGAATTAATGCATTTGTGCAGGTCCAATCAATAAATCTATTTCCTCCAGAAAATGCGCATTACTTTTATAATATACCCTGTATGTAGCCAGTGCTAAATGTCCCCTGAGAAATACTAACTTTTGTGGTCGTGTCTTGTTTTTTCAGTGTTATTGATAGGGGTCTGTCAATCGTTCCGAACCGCAGGGCTTTCCGGCACTGCTTCGCCCCTCTTCATCTCTCCAGGATAGATGCATATCACTATACTTCGGTTTTTACTTAGCTGGACATCAAGATCACGGTAGCATTTAGGAACGGTTTTTCGTGTCTTTCTCAGTAGTGCCGCTAGGTGTCGCATGCTCGCTACCGAATCAAGTAGTGCCGCAGATGAAGCGACTCTAGCGGCACGACTGAGAAAAACGCGACAAACCGTTCCTAAATGCTACCGTGGTGACGGGCCTTCAGTGACCTTGAGGTCTAGCTCTGTAAAAACCGCAGTGTGTGTGTGTGTATACGTGTGTATACTCTCTTTCTGTCGTTAGGTTATAGGTCGTGCGTTGGCATTCAAGTATTTATCCCGAGCGCAAGCACTCACGTGTTTCCGTGATGATCCATCCTGCCCTGAGAAAATCCATTTTTGTGATCATGTCTTGTTTATTTCTGTCGTTTCTTTGAACGACCCTCCTCGACTCTGACACGCTTAAAGAAAGGCTACTGTTTCAGTCCATTTGAAATTCCTCATTCTTTTATACGCAGTAGAAACATCTGGTTTCTGCCTGTTGCAGGGGGATATTTTATTGCTATAGATGTGTTACATCATTATACTGACTAAGCCCCGTAACGCTGACTAAAGAATAATATTATTGGTGTTAAGGATTCTCCATGTTAAAAATCAATATTTGTCAAATATTATTACTTGGAGAATTTTAATCCATTCTTTTAAAAGAAAATAATTTACCATAATTTATCTGATTTAATTTTTACAAATCTGTGTCATTTTATTTTATTGCATTGTTGGTCATCGTGAGTCACCTCCATGGCAGGGCATCCTAAATTACCTATGGCATGCTAAAGTAAATTGTAAATTATGCCCAAAGGATCATATATTCAAAATACCATGCAGCATAGAGAGTGCACTAGCTATACACTAGCAATAGGTTTCTGCAATATCTTTCAGCAATTTGTTGCTGTTTCTTGCGTTCATCTTTACACTAGCAAGAAGAAGACGGGGCAATATGCTGCAGGAAAGATGGGAGGAAGATCTTTCCGACAAGATATTGCCGATCGTTACATTAAAACTTTTTATAGCCGCGTTTGGTGACGTGACGAGGAAAATGGCGCGTGAACGTAAGTGAGGTTATACCTCACTTTTCGACATGATTAGAAGGGAGAAGATGCGAGTCGTGGTCGCATTTATTGTGCTCAATGAAGAGATAAAGAAACGTTTTGTGAGGGCTCGTCACTGTATTTTAAGAATAAAGAAAAGGAGGCTTGTGCAAATTCGGTACAGGAATCTCAATATTTGTCATGAAACAAAATGTTTTCGTGGACTTCGATTCATGCGGTAGTAAAGCAATTTTCTTTTTATAGGAAGTGCAATTATTAATTACGTAAAACGTTTTAAAATATCCATTACCTACTGTTAATGTATTATAGAATAATCTTATAATGATAGATATCTTTATAATGTTTAACGTAAAAAATTAATAATTAGGGATCATCTATAACTAAAACAAACTTTGAACCATTCGATAATCAACCATAGAGGGTTTGTAATATTTATTACTTCTTTAATTTTATTAAACCTTTTTCACACACACATTTTGCGAAAAAACGCATATAACGATGCAAAATAATACGTCTTCGTACCTTAACCGTACTTCCTGCGCGTGTGACCATGATTGGCTTCTTCCGGAAATATCTTGCTCAGACTTCAATCCATTTCTAGTTTTAGCAACAGCCGGCAATATCTTTTCGAGGACGGAAACACTCGTGTTTGCATTACCACCGGAATATTTAGCAATAAATATTGCCAACATCAGAAATATGTATTGCCGCAATGTTTACATTGGCAACTTTTCTTGCGAAATAATATTGCTCGCGGTTTTCTTGCAAGTTGTCGTTTCCATGTTGTCGCGGCAGGAAGTAATAAGAGCCAAAATTTATTGCTTATTTACCCTTGAAAATAGATTTTTTTACATGGGAGTTTTTTGTTTTTTTTCTCCCTTTCAAAATTCAAAATTTATTGCTTGTTTATCCTTGAAAATATATTTTATTACATGGGAGTTTTTTTTCTCCCTTTCAAAAATTCAAAATTTAAGTAGTATATGACTTAGTGTAAGGATCACAGAATTTTGAAAATGTGCACATAATTCACTTTTCCCCATAGCACGTCATACGCAGTTTTTAACTGTTTTTTTGACGTAAAATAAATAAATAAAAGTTTAAAGTCAGCTAATTCATCATTTGCCGTCGCCCGTATCGCCACTTTTTAGTATGATCACCGCCCGCTCGAGCGCAGCACTGAAGTAGGTGTAACACTGTTCGCGAGATTTAACACGTAGATCAAAGGCCCGTTTTCAAGTGGCATACGTCATGGCATATTCCACGACACTTGAATGGCACGACTTTCACAGTCGTGACTTATCTTGAAAGTCGAGAGTGCGCGTTTACACGTTGACATCTAGTTCCACGACTTTTAGTCGTGACACCAAAGCAGGTGCTCCAGTTTAGGTTTGAATTGGTGATCATGAAACTTCTATTTACAACTAAAATAAAATTCTGTTTAAATAAAAACAAAATAACTATCGTCCAAAAAGTGCTAATTTGCGATATTATGTTTTGAGAATACTTCAGTGGCTAAACTTTGAAGTAGGTCTTCTGGAAAGAGAAAAAAACACCATTGTCCTATCATGGAACACATTCCTCGACAATGACCAGGACTAACCGTTCAATTATCATCTTCAAATTTTCTAGCTGTTCTTACAAGTTTGCAATTTAAAATCAGTTAGAAAATTTGAATATGATAATCTAACTGTCAGTTTCTGCAGAAACGAACAGGTTGACTTAACAAGATGCAGAATAGGACATACAAAATTTTCTCGCGGCTACTGATTGAACAGGACTGATGCTGATAACTGCAATTATGCAAGATTTCCCTTTCAGTAGAACACTTTTTTGCTTGCCCAAAATATGAAAGTTCAAAAAAAAAAAGTACAAATTAAGTTCTCCTAAAGATATGAATAACAAAGAACAGTGCATTAAATACATTTGCTTTATAAGGGAAATTGAAGTGTATAACAATATTTAACCATATATGTATAATTCTGAGTTACTGTGTTATTTTGTACAGACTGTGTAATTATAAAAGTAGTCGCTAATAACTATATGTAGTTGATGCAACTTTAAATAAATCAAATCATATCAAATGACCAGGACTAAAGTGAAATTTAGTGAAAATCAAAACCAAAACCCAATGTTAAGGTTCCCACTTGTCTCAGATTGGGACAACTTAATGGGACCAACCATAGTTTGATGAATATTCACGGAATTTATGAAATTTTTTCCATGGAATGACTTAATAATAATAATAATAATAATAATAATAATAATAATAATAATAATAATAATAATAATAATAATAATAATAATAATTTATTTCATTGGCTTCATGGTAGTGGTCTCTGTGGGTGCCATGGTCTTGGTCTTCATGGTCATGGTCGCTGTGGAGGTACAATTTTATACATCATACATGACATTGCACTCAGTAGATGCTAAATAAGTCTCAGTGAGTGTCTTTAGTTATCTCTAATTTATTTATTTGTTTTTTTCATCTAAATGTTTAGTTGTTTAAAATTCACGAGCATAAATTATCTAACGATCTTCCACAGAATGAAGTCTTTCATGGTCAGATATTTTTGTAGTTTTAATTTGAATGTAGTGCTCTTCACAGGTTGCACAGTGTTAAAAGTCCACGTTCCTTCGTTTGTGGAAACTAGAAACTATTGTCCCCAAATTTAACAGAGCTTTTATATTTTAACTTCAGGGGAATTTTTATTTCTATTTTACTCTGTTCCTTCTATCATTCTACACATGATAATCAATCAATTTTAATAATTTTGTAAAAACTATTTTTAATTAATTTTTCGAAAGCCTTGTTTAAACATTGAAATATGCAAAATGAAATTAAGCAGAAAAGTTCTAAATGGTCTTTATTATAAAGAAACCATAATTTTCTGAGTCTCAATAAACGTAGAAAATATGCACTTCAAAATCCAGATTCTACTTCTCATTCAATAGGATTCTTGAGCATCATATTAAAGTTTGAAAATTTCTGAAGATAATTGTACACATCAAAAGTGTTACTGATATGATACTGAGGAATGATATATTTACATAGTATACTACATTGTTATATTTGAATTAATAATAGTGGAAGAATATATGAGTAGATAGGACAAGAAGTGCCCATTTAAGACAGATTGTCCTTAGATAGTGCCTGTAAGATATAAGATTGTCTATAAGATAGTGCCCTTATCGATTCTTTAACACATAAAATATGAGCATTGAAGATTCATTTGATTATTTCAACATACATAAAACTGAACTATTTTGTTTCAAATTTGGTCATAAATGTCCATTGTTGCTAGATAAGAATTGTTAACATGCATTTTTAATCTTCATTCCAAGTCTTGTAATCATGTCATTCATACAAATTCAATAGATTGATGCCTTGAAATGCCCTAGAGTTCTCAGTATCCTATTTACAAGAAATGCAAGAATCTTATATAAAATACATACCTTTCCAAATATTCCCTTTTTTAGTCAACACACAACATAAGATATATTTTAATTCAGCTGCCCTCTGATGAATATTACTACCACATTTCAGTTAAGAAATTCAATTATTTTAATGTTGTGAAAGTACCAAATAATTAATGAGAATTGAGTTCAAGTAAATTTTGTAAATTTTCGACACAAAATCATAAATTAGTTTGAGGTATGAGGTAGCTAATATTATGGAATGGGAATTATTGAACAAGTCTAATGCTTACATACAAAATACTATGTGGAAGGTTTTTCAAAAAAATTACCAATTACATATAGAATATAGCCAAACCAGAGAGCATTTCACCATATTTAGTTTTAATTCGATTTTAAAATTATCGCAAGGAATTCGATCCGCAGGTAAAAGTTCATTTGTCTGAAAGTCATTTTGTCTGAAAACAATGTAATATTTTTATTTAGAAGATAAGTGACACTGCACACAATTTAATGATGAAAATTCACATAATCGTAGACATAAAACACAATTAAGTAACATATAAGCCACTGTTTCACGCCAACCTAACCTAAAAACAAACATTGCACAATTCACATTCGTATGCTAATGCTATGAGGACTCTGGTGTTTCTATTAAAATTGTGAAATACATTTCCTCCGAGGCAAGTAGTTATTAATATTACTCGCTACTTCTATTCGAGACAAGGCATAGGTATAGGCCACGCCAGCACATCTATAGCAAGTCCCATTTTGCTTCCGCCCAGCCCGCCAGATCACGCCCAACATGGACCACAAATCCACCCCATTCCCTGCTTGGAGCTGGCGAAGTCGCTCCTACCGTGAACGCTAGCAGACTGATATTCAAACCATGGTGGAAATAATGTTAATAAATGTTATTTCCACCATGATTCAAACAAAGAGTATATCTCAGAGATGCCACTCAATGTTAAACAGAGAAGCCTTATTTGCCCAACTTCCGGTGCCGCCATGTGCAATCGTATTGATTTCTATTGGGCAAATGAACAGCCAATAGCGTAGAAGTAACCGGAACATTTGAAAATAATAGATACGCGGGAATTCAACCAGCTGAGATAGCGCAAACTATGAAAAAGAGTAGTTCGCAGATTAACCGTCAGAGCGAGTTGGTGAAAATACGATTGCATATGGCATCGGGCGTCAAATTCAAATAACGACAACTTCCGACCTATCTAGTGACAGACGCCTGGCTGCCACAAAATGCCACGCTAGAATCAAGCAGAGCTTGATAAAAATGTCGCGATCGTGCGACACCTAGTGGCACGACTGAGAAACACGCAAAAAGTCGTGACATATTCTACCGTGAAAACGGACCTTTAGTATGTTTTTGTCTTCCCGACGGGCACGTGCATACGCAATTTGTTGAACAAACTTTGTCGTCTTCAACAGTGATACAGGTGTTTTTGGTTCTCGTGTTACATTCATGTATCCAAAACATGGCTAATATTTTACCTAAGAAGAATAAATGTGCCGTATTGAATTGCGGTGATTATTTTAGTTGAGAGGAAGAGACATCTCTTTCCTCGATGTGACGAAGAATTGTTTGCGAAATGGGTTAATGCTCATTGAAATCCATTGATTTCGGAGATAACGCCGCAAGAGTTTCAGTCGAGCATTTATTTGTGATCGGCATTTCTCTGAAGAAAGTAAGTGCCCGGAATGAAAGCGAGGGCAAAAAAGAAATGCTGTATCTACACTGTTTCACGTAATAATAAAGCATTTATTTTATACTTCCGTGTGTTTCCACAGTCAGTGTGTTCTTCGCTCTGTGAAAATACTGTTTTAGGGTATTCTTTTTCGGTGTAATCTGATTTTGGCGTTTTTAGGTACACCTAACATGTTAAATTAGCTACGGAATAATTGCGTTGAATCGGAAGGTATCTGCCTATATTTTACAACTTTTAGGTTGTGGTTGTGAAATATTCCGTTCGTTGTTACATTTCGACATGATTACTTTTGTCATTTTCTGAGTGGATATTTTTTTTATTAGAAGAGTAAATTATTAAATATAGTGTTTCCCAAACATTTAAAAGTGCTATTGTAATACGTGAACGGCATTAATAATCCCTTGTGTAAAAATAACAATTTGATGGGATATCGGTTTTAATGAGAGCAGTATACATTGCAAATGCTAAAAGAAATGTTGCATTTTAAGGAAGAGGAGTATTGTAATTCTTTTGCTAGTTAAAGGAAATGGAAAAAAAAAACATATCAAATTCAGTAGGGTTTTATTGAACCTATTCAAACGAATTCAAATAATTCACATAGTAATAAACCTTTTGATTTTTATTTGAGGAAAATTAACATTATAATATTCCAAGAAAATACTATATTTGAACTTTGTTGCTGTTAGATACATTCACAAAACAATTTCCTAATGAAATACCATAATCCCAGAACCAATGGCTTTCACTACTTCCCAATTACTGAAACACAATCTAGTATCTTTCTCTTATGTTAATGTGCGCTTCATAAAGTAAACATTAGGTTTGAGTATTAGTGTAAGTTTTAATATTAGTGTTTTTTACATTGCGAAAATAATACTTTATTACAATATTTATTATGATATTGTATAAGTTTTATTTCGAAGCACTGAAGATTGCTCAAGCTTAAAACCTCTTCAGAATAATCAGGACCTAATAATAGGAAAATAGAGGTTACATTATTTCATCAAAGTAAATTTAGAAAATGAAGAATACTAAAAATTGCAAAAAGACAATAAATTTAAAAACAAATAACCTGCATTATGAAAATTGTGCGTTCTCAGCGATGCACAAGTGTTGGACACCTTTCCCATTTGTCTTCATCCACTAAGTGCTTTTCTTCTACCCCCAAGTTCTTCCTGTGATGCAAGTCACAAAGTTATTATAAAAATTTAGACTCCACTTCATGGGTATTTTATTAAGAGAAAGAATTAACATTAAGTTTAAATTTAATAACAATGAAAGCAGTAAAAAATAAGCAATATTGTGCAGTTATACCATTGTGGGATTTCCTAACATACTCCACATGAAGGTAATTGTGTCAGCTGCCAGATGCAGAAAAGTACTCAAATCACTTTTGCCTCTGATGCTTATCTGCTACTACAACAGAAAAATATTATTTTGTATTTTTGTTCCCCTTCAATGTTATTATATGTTACTATTTCTCTTTGAAAGTGAATTCAGTGATTGTCATTAATGGAAAGTCAATTGCTTTAATTTACTAACAGGAGTGTCAGTACATTTTGTACCTCTGATTCATATATTTAAAAAATCCAACTCTTAGAATATTTCTTGGAAAAAAATCAGTCTCGTCTCCATGAAACGTTTTCATGAGTGAACAAAGGAGAACTTTCTGCAAATAAAAAAAGCTAGAGGTCAGGGCGTTAATGACACTCCTAAAAATTAATCCACACCTGGTAGTTGAAGAAAAGAGATTACTACACATCGGATGTTTAGGGAAATGCCTATTTTTTCCTAGCGAACTTATTTAAAGGCTGATAATATATGTGCACGAATCATGACAAATGATGACATATGACAAAATTTTATAATGCTTATTTTTGCTTTTTTGGCATAAATGCCTTTTTTTTTGTTTAAATGCCTTTTTAGGACTTTTTTTGGATGGACTTAAATGCCTTTTGGACTTTTTTGCTTTTTATATATTATTTTTATACACAACGCTGTGTCAGAAAATAGGTCATGGTCCAATGTGACGAATGAATACGAAACCTTCAGTTCACGTCTTTATATTTTAAAGTAAGAGAGAATTCCTAAAAGTATACCAATAGATTTTTCTCCATTTCCCTATTTCCTAAATACCAGCTATGATCTGAGAACGTGGTCGATTGACTTTAGGAAGCATAGCATGTAATACGAGGCAGTGAGAATGCTGACTTGTTTCCTCAAGAGAAAGAGAATTTGTCACCAGTGGGCGGCCTATATCTCGACCGTGGACAGCTCATCCTCCACGGCCCTTCTCCCTTCTTGGGCTAGCGAGAATGACTCACATCTCCTGCGAAAAATGAGAGAGAGAACGCTGATTTGACCGACAGAATGCTGACTGATCGCTTTCGAGAAAAAACGATAGAGCGTCTTTCGTTTCGCTTGTGTGGTTATTTGATGAAGATTCCGTTCAGTAGCAGTTGCACTGTAGCAAGAGTTGGTTGTGTGTACGATAGTTTAGGTATTTTTAAAACTACAATGCCGAAACAGAAGCAAAGTAAAGCTTCACTACTTCGTCAGTGGGTGACGGAATATTCTTGCTACACCACCGATGGTAGCATTATACAAATACTGCCGTATTTGTGATAAAACGGTAAGTTTTGAATTTTAATTTATATTATTTTTCCTTTAAATTTTTCAAAGAAGGAAAATGTTTATCTTTACACGATAAAACTATTCGTTTTACAATTATTGGTATTATCCATGAATTAGTTGCAAGATGTTTATTTCTAGATATCTTCAGAAAAGAAATACCACCTTTCGCAGCATGAAAAGACCAACATTCATCAAGCTAACATCAAAATACAACAGAAGAGCTGTCGACAGACGTTTCTGACTGAATCTTCCACATCGAGCAAACAAAGTCAGTTTTTCTACGACATGTGTCAGGCTTTGGTGAGTGCCAACATCCCATGGAACGCCATTGAAAACCCAGTATTTAAATCTTTCTTGGAAAAGTATTGTAAACAGGCGATACCGTCAGAATCAACTCTGCGAAAAAATTATTTGGATTCTGTGTATCAAGCTGCACTAACAGATATTCGTACCGACATAGGTGACCATTGCATTTGGCTCTCGGTTGATGAAACGACGGACCCGTTAGGGCGATACGTTGCTCACTTGATTGTCGGGAAACTGAGCGGGCATGACGCGGGTGCTCCCCATCTCTTGTGCTCGAAGTCACTGGAGAAAACAAATTCTGAAACAATTGCTTATTTTGTAAATACAGGGTTAAAACTCTTATATCCCAATGGCATTGAAGATCAGAAGGTACTTATACTTCTCACAGACGCAGCGCCTTATATGATTTGCGCCGGGAAGCTTTTGAAACCCTTCTATCCTAATCTAACCCATTTGACATGTCTTGTTCATGGTCTGCACCGTGTCGCAGAAGAGGTTAGGAAAATGTTTCCTTCAGTAAATAAACTGATTTCGTCAGTCAAAAAGATTTTCTTAAAATCTCCCACAAGAATTATTTTTTTTCGACAGAAGTTGCCAGAAACACCTCTGCCGCCCGAACCTATAGTAACTCGATGGGGAACTTGGTTGAGGGCAGTGGAATATTACAGTAAATATTTTGAACAAATTGCAGAAGCTGTGAACGAACTCTCTGATGATGATACACAGTCTATACAAGACGCCAAATTTGTGCTCGAGAATAGAGATCTTAAAGGTAATCTTGCATATGTAAGTTCAAACTTTGTATTCCTTGCGGATGTAATTGAAAAACTAGAAACTAGAGATTTGACTTTATGTAATTCCATGTCAATATTTGTGTCAGCAGTAGAGCAGTTAAAAAAAGTTCCAAGTGATCAAGGAAAACGAATAAGCGAAAAAGTTAAAAATGTTTTGAAAAAAAATCCTGGATATGCCAACATAAAGTCAGTAAGCGAAATTTTAAGTGGAAATAAATGTAAACTACCAGAAGGTTTCAGTGTTGCTAATGTTTCAGTTCTAAAATATATGCCAGTCACATCAGTAGATGTTGAGAGATCCTTCTCTGCATTTAAACTGCTTTTATCTCCCAAACGTCACAAATTTGAAATTGAGAACCTTGAAAAATTACTAGTGATATATTGTAATGCAAACTATTGTAAGAAAATGTAAAAGAGTTGTAAATATGTAAATCTTGTTTTATATGAAAATGAATGTACTTGTTTTGTGTATTTAAGTTTACAGAATAATATAGAAAAAATATAAACAATTATTCATTTTATTGTGTAACATATGATAGTGCTTTTTTTCTCCTTATTTTTGACATTTTCAGTGCCTTTTTAGGCGCCTAAAAGACGTTTTTTTAGTGCCTAAACATCCGATGTCTAGAGATTACATTATTTCATAAAAATGACTTCGGGAAATGAACAATACTAAAAATTGCAAAAAAGACAATAAATTTAAAAATAAATAATTTACATTATGAAAATAGTGCGTTCTCAGCGATGCACAAGAGTTGGACACCTCTCCCATTAGTCTTCATGGCTGTTGAATTATCTTCTTCTTCAATCATAAACCTATGTAATTCAGGTCCTGGCCAGTGCAGGTTGTGGCTCCCCTCCCCTGCTGATGAAGAGGCTTGGTTTTGACTTTCCTTGCGTAGCAAAGCCGTCACCTAAGGATTGTAGAAATTAATATAAGAAACGCAACAATTTGAAGAATTACACAACTAATCTATATTGATCTTGCATGGTCACACTTGTTTGCCAACTTTGTCAATGAATTACACAAAAGTAACCATTGGGTGTGTTGTACCCCCACAGTAATATAACTACCTGCACTCTTCCAAGGTAACATTGGCCTCTGTACTGATATTAACCAGTGTGTCAGTTTCAATTAATAAATCATAAAATATTCTGGTTTCGAAATTAGAAATGGTATCAAACAGTTAAAACTGCTTATGACGTGCTAAGGGAAGAACTGAATTGTGTGCACATTTTGAAAATTATGTGACCCCTGCACTAAGTCATATACTACTTGAATTTTGAATAAGAAAAAAATCCCATGTAATACAATCTATTTTCAAGTATAAATAAGCAATAAATATTGGGCCCTTATCCATGTTGTCCTTCGGAATAATACTTCCTGCCGCGACAACATGGAAACGATAATTTGAATAACTGTATTTCTCACTGAATTCTAGAAGACGTGTACAGATAATGAAGTTACATTTATGTCCAGAAGCAAAACAAGGGGCCATCGGAGCATTTGCTCAATGGATGAGGGAAACTGGATGAAAAACCTGATCGAGATGGGAAAAACCTGATCGAGGTATTCATTACATACAATGAAACTATCAAACTGTGTGACTAAATTATTTTAATGTTTTGATGAATTTCTGTATGTGATTTTCAAGAGTCAAAAAATTCCCTTTACATCTGACAAAATGAAAGATAATACACTATCTTTAAGTGGTACTTAACATTTATTGTTTTTTAAATGTGATCACTTCTCAAAATATAAAATCAGCTGTTCCATTGAAAGATGAAATATTTTCCTACCCGCAGGATAGAGATATCAGGCGCCGACGTACACGTCGGCTTGAGTATTTTCTAGCGCGGACAGGCTCTTGTCTCCCGGCCCGTGTAGTGGTGTCACTTACATATGTAAGTAAACGTTGAAGATAGTAAAAGGGAGAGGAAGGAAAGATCACGCGCGGTCTGAGGCCGTTTTGTTAAGGTAGTTCTCCGGCATCTGCCTGGTATTGATAAGAGAAACCACGGAAAATGAACGATCAGAGTAGCTGGCTATTATAATTCTCCTCCAGACAGCAGCTAAACTACAACTCGACTAGTATGTAGCTAGTATCGAAGCTCCGCCTCTGTCGGGATTCAAACCGTCGGACGTCCCGATCAGAGTGGCTGCAGAGAGCGGCAATGCTGGCTCCGAGCCAGACTCAGCCGGTATCGTTCAGTGGGAGGTCCCAATGCCGGACCCACGGTGGCGGATTTTCGACTACACAGATCAGTGGGTGAAATTCAACTACTATTTAGAGAATCCAGCGGCGGGCTGCTCAGAGCGGTAGTTTTCCGTGTTTTCTCCGACCAATTCAGGGAGTATGCCGGAAGTCCTCTAAAATTGATCAAATGCGATAGATGATGTCATCCTCCCCCCTTAGTCTTTACACTTGCATCCACAAGGGCGGGGGAGCCGATCCGATGGCCGAAGGTTAAGGCATTAGCACTCGGCCCAGAGGATTGCGGGTTCGAATCCCGTTTCGAGCATGGATGTTTGTGTTGTCCTTACATGTTCTCACTACATTTTAAAAATCACGATGGTCGCTATATGACCATCTTTTAAAAATCTCGATGTTGGAAAGTGACATTAAAAAATGTTGGGAGAACAGTTGGGAGTTTCCATCTTGTCCCAGCAGAGGCCCCGCATGAACACTAATTCTACAAACAGTATTCGGTGAATTGGTTACAACCCACTGAGAGCATGCAGGAATAATATATTATCGTCGGTCAAAGCAGTTTGCTCACTTTACGAATAATCCTCGCTGTTCTTACCTTGCGTTCCAACGCCTGTCTCACATCATCAGCCGTCTCCTGCAACATGAATCCCTTCTTCTTGTATCTGGGGTCCAGGAAAGTCACGAACTGCGCCAACTCCATCGTGGACTCGTACCGATTGAGTCGGGCTTGGACTTCCCGGACGACTTCCGTTTTAAAATGTGCCCCCGTTGGAGTCCTTGTCACCATTCTGTGAAAGGAGTGCACCAACCCGCGCACCGTAGGAATAATTATGGACGCTGTCACGAACATTTCTCCTGAGAGAATGGAGGTTGCAGACTCAAATGGCTCCAGAATGGTGACAAAGTCCTCCAAAACCATCCTGTCGTCAGCTGAAACATAAGAATAATGATAAAACATTAATTATAAAAATATACGAGGATTACACACATTTTTAACAAATATAATTTGAATTTCAGGAGATAACAATGACAAAAAATAATGACTAACCAGTCAGAGCTTGCGGCGCGTTGCGCAATTGAAACTGGGCTATGATGAGATGATCCTTCACTTCAAGCAATCTTCTCACCATAGCCAGCTTGCTGTTCCAGCGGGTGGGAACCTGCTGGATAAGCCGCAACTCTGAAGCTTGTGCCGAGTGTTGCTGGTTGCGAAGGCGTTCGGAAGCCAGGGTGCTGTGCCTGTTTTCAACATGTACATTTCAACACTACAAATCTTCCATCCTTCAAGTATTAAAAAAGGACCCGTTAAAACTTACTTGAAAACACTGAAATTTCTCCACATTTCGCTAGAACATCGACCAATCTCTGCACAGGAGTGATGGAACCACACACAACTAAATGTAGTGTGTGAGCTATACATGGCGTATTCCTAACGACCTGCTGGCATCCTTCATACTCGAAGTTCATATCGAATTCGAATCCTTCATATTCGTCCGTTACTATGGCTACCACCTGAAATACCATTAAAAGAAGTAATACTGTTTATCCACCTCTTGGAGCTTTTGTGTTCCCAAAAAACAAAAGTATCACCACAGTATTTAACGGATTTGCCTTTGAAATAGCCTTTTCAAATTAAAGTTTTTTTAATGAGGCTTAATGTAAAATATCCCCCTAATCAAAAGTTTCAAAATTCTTAGGGCGTCGGGTTTGGCCACATCTATTCGGAATATCAGTTTTAGAGAAATACATCTGAATTGTTTAGGTGCTTATGTTATGTTGTCCATGAACGGACGGACGTTTCCACATTAACCAGTTTTTCCACAAAATCGAACCCACAAAATTCGGATTCTGACCTCACTATGTACTACAGGAAGTAGATCCTACATAGAGATAAATAATTATACACTTTTTTGGATTCACGGGCCCACACTACGAGTTGTCAAAATATCGCCACTTTTCGCTGCTGCGAAAGCATTACAACACCTTTCCATTCTTTACGTAAGAATGTTGGCGAGAAAGTCAAATGAGGTGAAATTATGTCTTCGTAGGTCCCTTATTACGGGAGTGACGTACCGCGTCTCGTGTCCAGAGCAGACCGGAAAAGCTCTGCAAAGGCGACAGTAAAAGTTCTGCAAAGGTGACCCAACTGATCGTTTAATGGGGTAAAGGTTCCGGCGACAACGAGACTTGTCAGAGACGAGCTGGCGGACACGCTGCCTGCTACGCGCGCGTGGCAAACGCTTTAATACCGTCGGAATCCGGGTCACCGCGATGGGACCCGGCTTTTCAAAATCAATGATTCGACGTGGCAATTTATTGTTCATGAAACTTTTCGTTTTGAAAAGCCGGTATGTTCACACACTGGAATGCTAAATTAAAGGAAGTGTCTGAATCTGCTTCAATAAGTGTGGCAAAATACAAATCATTGAAGAATTCCGGTATCAACTTGAACTCTTCCTATTGAAATTCCGCTCATTTTCAAGTTTTTAGGTTCGCTGGCCATCCTGCTTTTACAAATGTACATACCTTCCCCACAATCTGCCATGCATCCATCACTCCTTTGAGGTGGGCCGCGATGTTCTCCGCCAAGTGGTCTCCCGGCAGCAACGCTGCGTCCAGGCACCCGGACGTCAACTTGCCAGCGTGTACAAAATGAACTGTCACCGCCAGGAAACTTTGCTGGCGGTTCGACGTCCAGGTGTCGGTGGTCAAAGCCACCCAGCGGGCACCTACCAAAGCTTCAGTCAATTTATCCTTGAGCTCCGCCTGGAGCCCCGGGATCAGATTCAATAATAAGCAAGACATATCTAGCTTGGTTATTCGTACTACAGAAATATGTACACTACATAAAGAGACTAACGTAGTGCGAATGCTTCATACATCACTTCAGAATTTAGATAATGAAATTTTTTTTAAGACATTCACTTTCTAAAATAGAATTTTGCAATTCTCTAAAACACGCGGCTGAGCACATCCCGCACACATGCTTATCAGTCATGAACGTCTTACATATGAAGTACTAAAACAAATCTATATGAATATCATCACTAACTAAATATATCATTTAAAAGTTTACTTACGTTTGACACTGTTCGACGACTTGGCGGTTGGTAGCGTGCATTGAGATGTAGCATCTTCCTGAAGCTCGCTAACTCAACAATCCTGAAAGATTGGGAACTCTGGGCGATAAACAGTGCCACATATCTGTCGATCGTCCGGGACTCCTGGCTGCTTCTTGATAATGGGACGCCGTCTAAATTCTCTGGTAGCTGCTGCCCCTGTTCCACTTCGGAGTGACGCCGCCGGATGTGGTCTCGGAGGTTCGAGGTACCACCAGATGTAGAATGTGGATGGTTACATAATCTACATCTGGCAGAAGTCCAATCTACCCTCTCGAACACCTTCCATACAGGCGACATTCTCCTAGAGGACATTCCTGCGATGACACACGTGCGCGCGAGGACGAAGAAGAGAATTCTACACCGAACCCCCGCACGAGTATCACCTCAAGACAGGGCTAGCAGGGAGCGAAGTGAGAAATTTTCGCGGGCAGCGAAGCCCTTTTATAAACTCGATCCAACGTATATACTACCAACCTTCGAAGTAATAATTACGCGGGATTCCTTAACAACGTGTACTAAGATTTACTCAGAATATCCGTGTCAATTGATATTCAGTTCCCAACACTACCTTTAATTAAATAATGTTACAAATTGGAAGAGTAATAAAGGATGGAGGTAACTTCATGACAAGTAATAATGTGAACGAGTATTGTGTAGTATTTTCTTATTAAAAATACAAATTTGAAATTAACTTGTGCTGGCGTTCAATGATTTTCACACTATCAAAGTTATATTGTATGTACTATTTTATTACGCACGTACCTCACCAGCTTTTACTTTCGAGCAAAATAAGAAATCGTCGTTATTTATTACAGCGAAGAAATGTGTTAGAATCTAAAATAAGTTATTTACGTCAAAAAATAAGTTACTTCTAAAAATTATTAAATTTTAGTTAGAAAAATTCTAAAAATTGTTCTCAATGCAGACGGTAATACTTTTAAACACTTGTTTTTTTTTCGCGAAACGAAAGGCTAAGCTCATGTTAAAACCTTTCGCCTGCAAATATGACATCGTTTTTACATATGTTACCTTTCTCGTGTTCTGAAAACAGTGTATACGTAGTTAAATATGTGACTCCGATAACATTTAGTCCTTTAAACCGATTCCCGCACTTTCTCGTTCCCGCCGGCGGTCGCGCCGCGCCAAAGGGTGACGAGCGCGAAGGCAGTCGACGGAAACGCGTGGTCGGCTGCGTGTAGAATGTCGCGTTGAGAGGTGAATGTCAAACGTCACAACATCGCCAATGTTTAGCAATGATGCTGGATCTTTCTCGCTATCTCTAATGCGATTCTGACCGAGGGGGGGGGTCCTACGGATCGAGATCCGACGGTGGCGTATTTTCCCCACTAGCTACGTACTAGCTCGACCGAATTCAGCAGAAAGCTGCGCTGATTGGTAGTTTTCTGTAGTGACCGATTAATATGAGGCGAATGCCGGAGGAGTACCCCGACAAACGGACCATTGACCGCCCGCGATCGTACCTTCCAAATCCTGTCCTCATTCCCTCCTTTGTGGCAAGCAATGGTACGATCATTCGTCCTAGTACCCCATTGATGTCCTAGTACCCCTAACATGTTTGCCCAGCATGGAAGATGTAGGAATCCGCTACTACTTGGTTTGGCATTGTTATGTATTGAAAATAACAGGATAACAATGACAAAGTTTTTTTAATTCTCAGTCAATCCGACTTACAACAAAACATCCAAAATTCCGTGAGCCAAATAGAGTATACCGAAATTCCAAAGCCAAAGTTCCAGTCGTGCAGAAGATGTCCAAGTTCACGCCGAGTCACAAAATTCTAATAAGAAGAAACCAATATCGCACTGCCGGGTCAACACTAACGGCACTACACAACTTGCGAGGCACTCTAATTCGCAGTTCACTTAGTTCTGCCGCTCCACCGACGGCCGCCGACTACATAGTCCCGCGCGCCGTAGCCTCGCTTCCTACCAGAGGCTTCGCGCGCCGGCTGCTCGCTCCTGGTTGGCCGGCTCACTCGCTGGTCTGCTGCTCCGCTAAACCTCCCAGACGTCACGCCGCACCAACTTTCTGGCGCGCGTTTCGATGTGGCGGACACCGCCGCAACAGGCATAGGCTCAAAATGTGGTGGAAGAAGCTAGTTCCGAATGCAAGTTACAGAAATATTCAAAGTAATTTTTGGTACAAAATGCTTGGTTGGTTTGTTCTCAGCTTGTTTCCGGAAATGAAAACGCTGTAGCAGCCGTCTTTCCTCGCGCGTTTCCTCGCGAAGACGCGTTTCCTCGTGCTTCCCTTCCGCTGGGATATTTGCATATGCCAGCCATAGAACGCCACAAGATGACGGACACGAAAGGAAACATCAGAAAAACACGTTCGGTACGATGAAATATGTTCATAAAATATTTTTAACAATATTTTCTGTCATGTGCTGAGGATGCAATTAAGATGTAAAATTGATTTATTGATTTTCTCGTATTTCCGGGCGCGTCAACTACTTTGGTCATTAGTCCCATTAGTGTAGTGCATGTTTTTTCTCGGGAGATGGCGGTGATTTTCCCCCCGCTGGATGGTGAGATCCGGCGACAACCTACCACCAGCTATTGGGGTTTTCCCCTAACCAGGACTCTCCCGCCAGCGGGGCACCGCCCCAGCCGGGGCAAGTTCTAAGCTCCCGACCGATCTCCCGGAATATGTGGTAGTGTAGTGCATGTAAGTGTATGTTTAAGGGGAGAGGATAGGACAAGGGAGAGGAAAGAAAGATCGCGCGCGGTTGGTGGCCCGTTTTGGTAAGGTGCTGCTCCGGCATTCGTCTGGTGTTGATGGGAGAAACCACGGAAATCTACCGATCAGAGCAGCCGGCCGCTGGAATTCTCCTCCAGACAGCGACTGAATTCGATCTAGCTGAAAACCTAGTGTCGAAAAGCTAGTGTCGAAAATCCCGCCGTCGTCAGGACTCGAACCTAGGACCTCCCGGTCAGAGGCGCTGTTAATGCACTGAGCTACCGCTCCCGGTAAGGTGTAAAAGAAACATTAAAACTAAAGAGGAAATTTTAGGTATGAAACACAGATGATGGATAAGAATTATAGGATAATTATTGTTCTACAATCCTTGGAAGTGCTAGAGCACGATTGAAAATTGACTTTTTTCCTCTGTCCCGCCACCGCCCTAGTATATCGCGGCGGTGCTCTAGTGTCGCAGTGTATTTCTTGAAAACTATTGCAAATGAAAGGAAAAAACAACAATAAATTCATAAATATTTCGTAAGTTTTAGGCTAAAAAGAAATAGAGCATCACTACAGATGAAAATGACAATAAGGGAATTCCAGCGTTGCCTGTAATTTTTGAATCCCATTGAAATCTTCCCCATCGTTTTGAATCCCATCTTCCATTTCGTTAGACGTTCCCAGCTAACGTGGAATGAAGTTAGTATGGAATCTGACGAGGAGAGGATTCGCTGGAGGATATAATTTTCTCGGGCATTTAGCCAGGTTTGTTTACTTGCTAGTAAGTACAACATGAGGAGGAATGATTATCCGCTATTCGAAAATCCGCGCACCTCAGCTGAGGTTGAACATGCGCTCTGGGTTTAACGCGTCAGTAAACTAATCAGCCCCTACTGAGGACAATGAAACACTGCGCCACAATTTATAATTTTCATAATTATATAACTTCCCGTATTAATAAATTATTTTACCAAACATATTTTCCTTCGACACAACTCCCATACTATGAAGCATTGAGTAATTTACGAGTAAGAGAATAAAGTGCTACATCTCAACTTATCGTGAAAGCTAATAATTTTTTTCATTAAAACACCATGCTTACGCATTACAGAGAAAGTATTGTAAGGCTGCGAAAAAGGCGAATTTTAGAAAAGCTCTTATTGCCGGGCCCTGATAACAAAAAAGTGGATAAATATTGTCTCTATATGTATAGTGCATTATTACTTTTAAAACAGAGGTTCTCAAACATTTTTTGGCTTCTGCCCACTTTTAGAATCAATTATTTTGTAGCGCCCCTCAATGTTTTTAACTGTACGACATCTTAAAAATCACAATCGCTATCATCACTTTCATTATAGCGTGCCATTTGAGTCGTATCATGTTTCAGACTTCTAAATTACATTTTGAACGAGACTTTCTAACTAAAGGAGCAATTACAACGTTAATTTATAATATAAAAACTTTCATTCAAATTGAAACAAACATTTAAATTTAAATCTTAAAACGTATCTAATGAATCTAATGATTTTTAACAATAATATCAGATTCGAATTTACTGAAAAACGGGCGTCAGTCACCGCGTTTGGTAACATGCAAACGATTCGTTTTAGTTAGCTTTGATATGTTTTAGTTAGCTTTTGTAGCCAAAATTCTTGGTAGCTATTTTTTAATTTGATTATTTTCCCTATCGTTGTCAGTTCTTGTCGCCCAGAAATTTCTCTTCAAGCTGGGATGATCCTTCTGTGTAGACAATTGAGAATACATCTAACACCCAATCCGGTATTTTCACTTTTAAAATGTCCTGAAACCGTTCTTTGAAATCACTGTAGAGGTTCTCAAAATGCTGGCAGTAAACAAGCAAGTCGTCGTTGATGAAGGATACTGATAAATTAGGGAAATTGGGGAACTCAAGTCTGCCGATATTTTTCTTGTGTAAGAGCAGTTTGGCTACAAAAGCAGCAACGATGTTTTTTTATCAAGTTTATCTTGAAGATTGATATGATTAAACAATTTATCATTTTTTGATGTGATGAGGTTGCGGAAATATATGCCCTTGTTTTCTCCAAGAACTTTATCACAGTGTCAAACAGATTACGAAATCGAGCCAGAAAAGTACCTCTTGATAGCCAACGCACTTCTGTGTAAAAAGGCAATCGGTTGAAATCTTCATCATTAGCAATGCAAAGCTGATGAAATAATAGGTCATTTAAAGAGGTGTTCCGAATTTGACTGCTATGATGACATGTTTCAGAGACTGAAACAGCCGTTACCTATATTTTTCGCAACCAAATGTTGTCAATGAATGACGCAATACATATCTGGAATATACTTTTTTACGTGCACTAAGAAACCTTTGTGAAGTCATGACAGCCGGAGCGCCATCCGTAGCAGCTGATATAATATTCAATAGGATATCTTTCTCATCTCGTAAGTTTTCCAGTGTATTATATACGTACAAGTGTAGGTTCACTACATAAGAACTAATTTGAGCCATCGGTTGTTAAATTAACCTTGCACCAAAACGACTGCAAACGAAGAAGAAGACCAGTGCGAACTGCATGCGTGTTGCTGGGCGATAAGGACCTGATATCAGGTGAGGATTGACGAGGAAGCGCGTGACGCGGCTCGTTTGACCGCAACGTCGCGCCGCCGATCGACCTGCGAGGATATACTATTCAGTTCATTTTGGAAGGGCTAAGAGAGTGTGACGGGCCCTTCAGGAAAATTTCTTCGAAGTAGCGAAAAGCGCATCGTTGTGGAAGTTTTCAATTTGTTATTATAGATGAATACGTCATTGGCGAAGCAAATCGCTGAACTTATTAAGAGTTCACTGGTAAGTACCGTATTGAAACTTATCGTGCTGCATCAGTATGAATTATAATCTAAAGTATATTGGTGGATATCTTTTAATAGTCTAAATTACCTCTTTGAAGTGAAAATCTTATTTCATTGGGAATAAACGGGCGAATGAAGTTCGAAAGAAAATGATACCTTCATTTACACCGCCTATTTGAAATCAAGCAGGAATTTTCAACCAAGATTAAAAGAGAATGGTGGAATGGAATTGTAACTTTTAGGTACGTATATATTTCTATCATGAGTTGTAATAATAGAAAGGCATATTGCACCGAACCCGGTCTCCCAGACCTACCTTTGCTTACCTGGGCTCGTGTGGCCGGCTAGCTCAGGAAGCATGTAGAGTGAAGAAGAATGAATGGTGGACGGATTTTTAAAAATAATGATGATGAATTCAAAATAAAAGTATTGAGAACACAAATGGACTTTAATGAAAAAACTTAAATTTTAAGCATACAAAAAATCAAGGTTTGAATAATTACTTCTTCTATTTTTTATGCTATAAAACTAATGTATTACAGGGAACTTAATAATGTAAGGAAGTCGCCAATGCGCGGCGAGCACTTCCTTGATAAGAGTTTCTTTAAACAAGCGTCGCGCCTGAAGGGCGCACTGAAGATCTTACCGCAGCTCGACAATCAAAACACAATCACCGTTCGCAGGCAGGTCCGCTGGGGTGGGCAACCTCTACAGGTCACCGAACCTCACACCAGGCGGCGTGTCCCGTGGGTGTCGGGGAAGGCCCTTTGAGTCCCGCGTCGGCGGCGGTGGTTGCGGTGGCGCAGCGTGACCACGGCGACGGCGGCAGCGGCCACAGCGGCGGCGCAGTGACGGCGACGATGTAAGCGACGACGAAAGCGACGACCAAAAGCGACGACAGCTCAATATTCAGGTGTCCAGCAACGCGATAATACTCGTCGCGTGAATTGTGACGGGCGACGCGGGCGTGATCAGCAGAGATCAAAAGAGTATATATTCTACAAATGAGCAATCGGAGGAACTACTCGTCCTCAATTTAAACAAAAGGGGCACTGCCCTTCTCCGGCTCTACTGCTCGGCGAGCTAAGCGCACCTCAGCACTCACCTCTCCTACCCTTCTGCTCCGCCTACTGGGATGTCTCACTCCGTTCTGATCTGGCTGCTCGGCGCATGCCAGCACTCGCAAGTCTTTTCTCTCCCCCAGTTTCCCAAATGTTCTAGAAGTTTCCAAAAATTTTTCTAAAACGTGCTTCTATTGGCGAAAGATTCCTACGCCTTACTTAAATTTGGTCCAATAATATCTTGTTTCGTCGGTGTGTCGAGCGGAATTTTCCATGAGGGGCTCTCACTCGCACACTTTTCGTAAATAAACGCAGGTGGTCCCTCCCAGAGTTTCGAAATTGCGCAGCCCCCCTTCCCAGCTAGATCCCCAGGGATAGACCCGCGTCGGCGTTGGCGAAAACAAACACAGTTTTCCCCCTTTTTTGCTTGGCGCCGAGATGTCGCGACAGCAGTTGTGCGTAACGAATCAGCCGCCCGACGGCTCAGAAAAGACGCAAAAGCGCCAGTGCGTGATTACGCAACACTTTGTTTTCGATTAGCCTGGGTATAATATTCGGTATCGTTACAATATATTAGTTTATGTGAATTTCTCTTGGACATAACGTTCAAAACTTGGCCATTAATCCAGCTCAAAGTTATTTTAATATAAATTGTAAAATTCCAGCTCAAAGTTATTTTAATGTAAATTGTAAAATTCCAGTTCAAAGTTATCTTAATGTAAATTGTAAAATTCCTCTAAAAGCGCATGTCGAACAAGATAAACAATTATTTCATTTTACATCATTGGTTTGAATCCTTTCAATTCAAATTCTTATGTTGTTAAGTGGATATAGAGGGCTTAGCTTCAAAATTCATTATTTTGCATTCATTTGTCCTTTTTTTAATAGTCAAAAAAGTACCTATTAAAAAAAGTTCAAGTTATTGATTAGTTGTTAATACTCAATTAAGCATTGCAAATTCGTATTAAAATGTTAAAAATAATCTGTATTATGTTGCCAATTCATTGACATAATTTTAATATAGTCTTGAAGTGTCATTAATGGCAATTAGAAATTGTAGAATTAATTATTGTGTAGTATTCCCATATGTTATAAGTGAACAGAATTTTGATTACTGTATTTAAATGGAGACTAAAGCCTATCATGTTTTATTTATTTATTTATTTATTTATTTATTTATTTATTTATTTATTTATTTATTTATTTATTTATTTGTTTATTTATTTATTTATTTATTTATTTATTTATTTATTTATTTATTTATTTATTTATTTATTTATTTATTTATTTATTTATTTATTTATTTATTTATTTATTTATTTATTTATTTATTTATTTATTTATTTATTTATTTATTTATTTATTTATTTATTTATTTATTTATTTATTTATTTATTTATTTATTTATTTATTTATTTATTTATTTATTTATTTATTTATGTATTTATTTATTTATTTATTATTTATTTAATTAGTCAAAAACAGACAAAAACTGTATGTGACATATGGGGGAGAAATCATCTGCGCACGCTTTCTTGAGTTTAGAATCACTTCCCAATAATTTAACCGTTAATAGTTGAATAATAACAATAATAATAATAATAATAATAATAATAATAATAATAGTAATAAATTTTAAAAAACGAGAGATTAACATTTTAAAAACTGGTAATTTTCATTGCCGAATTAGAGAAGACTTTTTTTTAACGGTAAAGGAACGAACAGATTTGATTTTTCTGTATTTTAACAAAATAGAAACTCACCCTAAGATCTACTACCACTACAAACAAAAGGAAAGTTGAAGAAAACGTGCGCATAGTGAAGCTACATTTACGTCCAGAAGCAAATCAAGGGGCCATCTCAGCATTTGCTCAATGGATCAGGGAAACTGGACAAAAACCCGATCGACATTAAGGTCATTGACCCGGAAGTACATTATTTGTTACAGGCATATTGAGTCTTTTTTTTAAATTATACAATGAAAATGTAAACTAGTTCATTATACATCTTGGGTTTGTTAAAGTAAACATTGTTTTTCGTTTTGGCGATCAATATAGTCTCTAATTGTATAGAAACAGTTCTGCAGCAGAAAAGATTTTACTTTTAACTTAAATTTATGTACCAATTTTAATTGATTAATTTCATCTGGCAAAGCGTTGTAATGTAACGTACATGTATTGTATGTGGGTTTCTTGTAGTGAGCTGTTGATATTGACACTTGATGAACACGATTTCTTCGTCGAGTGTTGTAACTATAAATATCAGTATTACATGGAAATAAGTTCCCACCGTTCAGTAAGTCAGTTTTGACAAATACTACAGACTCATAAATAAATAGGCAAGGCAATGGTAAGATTCCAAGCTCAATGAAAACAGGCTTGCAGTGATCACGTGGATGTTCTGTAAATAATTGAACAAAATAATAATGCATTCCTAAACAAATGGTGTAAAACACTTTCTATTTTTTAATTTTTTAAAACAATTATCACTTTAAATATATTTTTAATACTATTGTATTAATTTTATTTTTCAGGTAGTTTTTGGCATAGGTGATGGAAATTGATCATTGAAACAGGTGATAGTTCATTATTGCAGATATTCATGGATATTGTTTATTCTAAATGCCTATTGCATTCTATGACAAGATTATGAAGATGTATTTGAAGGTGATGCCATTACACATTTTGCTAATTTTTCAAGCATCATGGCCTTTTGTGATTTCATTCGTATTTAACAGTTTTACTAGTAGTTTTACAACTAGAGTTCTGAATTAAGTTCATGAAGTGTGACAATTTGTAATTTTCTTTTGAAAGATTATTAATTTTTACTTTGGTTTCCAAGGAAAGAAGCTTTCAAGTTTTTCATAATTTAGGGTTCTCCACAGGGTTCACCACAACAAAATAACTTGCCAAATTTAAAAGTCACTTCAGAACTGGTTATTAATTTGCTAAGAAAACTTATTATTTGACTCATCCAATAAAATGAAGACCAATCATTTTGTTCCACGCTAAAGTGATGAGTCTTCTCCCACCTTACACAATACTAAATTATGATTTATCCCGACCTCTCACTATATTTATTCGCTGTTACTGAGTGCACATTCTTCTCTACAATTTTTTATTGTTGCATTCAGGTGATAATACCAATAGTTATGACATTAACTTCTTGGGAGTGTAGGATTTGTAAATGCAGGCCAATGAGCTAATTCATTGTCAAATGAGCAAAGAGGTTTCTAAGCAATGAGACTGATTCAAATTGCAGACCCAGCAGGTAAATCAATGCTGGGCAATACATTTTAATTCCAGTTTTTAAATTAATTTAACAAATTTGATTTGATTTTATAGTATGTACATTTAGCTTACAGAAATTGAAATAACAGAAGTAAAAAATATAAATATGATTTATGTTGGTGATTTCTTCCATATACTTTTTTGATTTTAACAGTATGTAAAACTATTTATGAATTCATTGTAATTGTAAACTAAGTGTTAATTTTATGTGGATGAATTTCATTCTAGTGAATGCAAGAACCTTAAGTATAATGAAGGGACTAAAAGAATGGAACCTTTAGTAACCAAAATTAATATAAACACAAAACAAGAATTTTAAATTTGTAAAATGAAAGGTTAAAGAAATAAACAACAAATACATTCGAAAATAATTTTCAGCTACATATTTAGCCATAATTTAAATAAACCTTGTCGTTTTTATAAAAAAATATGAATTAAATTTTTTTGGGGGGGGGGGATCAGTAATAAAAGTTGCTATTTAAATGTACCTGTGAAACAGTTTTAAAATAGTTTTGAAACAGCTATAAAATGTTCTTGAAATAATTACTGATGACTGTAAACATGTTCTTAGTCTCTTTGTGTATTTAATCCACCTGATCACATAAATGATTAAGTGGTACATCAATATTTCATTATAATTTGTTAGCTATTGAGTTTATGGCAATATATTCCATTCTATTGTGATCTGTTATATTTTGCACATTTTACTTTACAAAATAAATATTTTAATGTTAAATTCTAAGATTTTATTTCTAGGTACATGCTGTTTCAGAATATTCATATTATATATATATATATATATATATATATATATATATATATATATATATATATATATGTATATATATATATATATATATATATATATATATATGTGTGTGTGTGTGTGTGTGTGTGTGTGTGTGTGTGTGTGTGTGTGTGTGTGTGTGTGTGTGTGACGTCACGGGATTAGACAACCCCCATAACGCCACCACCAGAGACGAAAGAAGCCCACGAACAGAGAGGAGTAGGGTAGGCGGCGGAGCGATGGCTTGTAAACGCGCCATCTACCCACAGCTTTTCGAACTATGACGCCCGAACTAGTGAATAATGTTTTTCCGGGAGGTCACGAAAGGAGAAGAATATTCACCCCTCCAAAATTTCCCCCGGCGCGAGTACCATATGTATCGCGGCGCGCCTCGGAGGAACCCTCTTTGATTGTCCGAAGTTACGGATAATGTTTTTCTTGAGAGGGCGCGAAAGAGGAGAAAATTCACCCCTCCAGAAATTTCCCCAGGCGGAGTCACATAAATACCGCGACGCGCTTCGGGAGATCTCTCTTTCGATTTCGACAGTGACGGCGACTCAACCTAATTCTTCGGCGATAGTCACTGGTTAGAGCAGGAGTATATTTTAACTTGCTTAGTTAAAACTGATTTGAGAAACGCGTTAATAAGTGTGATAGAATTCAGAGGTGACGTGCATGTACAGTGTTAGCACTAACATTACGCGAGAAAGCAAGCGATGTGATTGCTTGAATCTGAAATAGTTTCATACTTGAAATAAATTCGCGCAGAAGGACTTTAAACGAAATCCAGCATTTAACTTTGTACGCCACGACCACGCACGCTCAAAGTGTGGTATGTCGGCCGAGTGCTAGAAGTATCCAATTCAATAACGTTAGTTATTCAAAGCTGGAAGCGCGAACAACGGGTACGCGGCACGCAGAAGAAGGACGACTCCAGTGAAGACCCAAGCGTAGGCGAGGAGGACTTGGACCAAATACGTGGATGATACGAGCCCGGAGATCGAGAGAAGGGTCTGGAATTTGGACGAGTGGCGGAATTCGGAGAATCGGGAGAAGGAAGTGGTACAATCGTGAAACATCGAACCAGTCAAGTGGCGCGGCGAGGACTGCGAGCGACCGAAAATCCCAAAGTTAACTGATGGCGAGCGGGAAGGAGATGTCGAGGTAAAGAACTGGCAACTTCTATGCAGCAATCTGTTGGAAATCGTGTAGCTTTAAAATACCAGGCGAAGCGTCCTAAAAATAGGTGAAAGTTCCAAATAAGAAACTGGGAGAAATATTCCGAACGTATGAGCGGCAGTTTAGATTTCATTCGCTGTACGCACTAGTAAATTCGTTCGAATGCCATACCTTGTATAATTTTCCTAGAGTGAATTATGATTTTTCATGTAGTGTGAAAGTGGTCTTATTTGAAAGTCATGCTTTCATTGTATTATGTCAGGGGATAATTAGTTGTTATAATTTTTGTACAGGGTCCAATTTAAGTAACGTGTGTGTCACGTTTGTTCTTTTGTTTGAGTTCACAGCATTGTAGTAAATGTGCAGCTTAAGGCTGACACCTGTGAACAGTCTATGGTAGAATAATTGTAGAGAATCATTTAAAGGGCCGTGCACGGAGAACACTTAAGAATAGCAAGAGTTGAATGAGGTTCACGAAAGTAATTAAGAAAGAGGTAGAAGCAAAAGAATTGTGAATAATAACTATTGAAGTATTCAGGCAGTCGAGGTGACGCCTAAACATTTTGTGGTTGTGTTCTTTTTTGTTTTCTGTTTTCTTTGCAGTGACCATCTACGCAATGTGCATACTTTATTGTATATTTGTGCCACTGTGTTTTTTTCACTGAATATATGCTCATTTTACCAGAATTTTACCTAGTTCATTGTGTCAAGGGTTCAGACCTTTCTCATACCCGAAAGTTCCTGCTTCCTGAGAATTCAAAGCTCGCTTCACGAGAATTCATTCTTTCACGCTCTATCGCCACCGTCTGGAAGGTAATAGGTGCGCGCGTTAGAATATATATATATATATATATATATATATATATATATATATATATATATATATATATATATATATATATATATATATATAGTAACACACCCACCTACCTACTTTACCTACTTTACCACACGTGGTGGGTCGTGATAGCATGAATGCTCGTGAAGCGAGCTTACAATTCTCAGGAAGCAGGATCTTTCGGGTATGAGAAAGGTCTGAACCCTTAACACAATGAATCAAATAAAATAATAATAATATGAACATATATTCAATGAGAAAATTTACAGTGACGCAATTTCACAATAGGTTATTGCACTTTAAGTAGCTGGTCACTGAAAAAATGAAACAAGACAAAAAAACAAAACATATAGGCGTCACCTCGACTGCCTGAACACACTTTCATCAACTACAATTTAGGATTTAATTACTCCTTTCTGAGTTTTTCCCCTACTAAATTATTTACTCTTTTGGCCTCTAGTTTTCCGTGCACGGCTTCTTTTCAAATGAATTTGATACTTGTTTCAAAGAAACCCTTTCACAGGTGCTAGCCTTGGGCTTCGCACTCACTATAATACTGAACACAAAAAAATATACGTGGCATTCACGTTACTTAATTCAAACCCTTTTACATGTCACAAAAGCAATTACTTGAAACATAATACAACAAAGTGATCTTTCTGGATAATATTAACTGTACAACATATAAAATTTCTGAATCATTTACGTAAAATTGTACAAGGTAGACTTCTTTAAATGAATCTACTGACACGTGCGGTAAATGGCCTGGAAACTGCCCCTCACACAGTTCGAAATACTTCTCCCTCCTATTTTAGACGTTTCACCCACTTTTAACACTGCCTTTACCTCACCAGCTCTGCGTCGCTCGCCTGTAGGTAACCTTGGGGATTTTCTGCCGCTCGCCCCGCGTTGCCGCCTCGTCTCGCGTGCTGTGTTGCGACGAAAGCAGTCCCTTCCGCTCGAACGCCGCCAAGCCACCAATTTCCACACCTTTCTCTCGTTCCGAAACCGTACTATCCTCGCTCTAGACCAAGTCCTTCTCGCCTACGCTTCTTTCTTCCTGGGGTCGTCCGTCTTCCACCGCTTCGTACCCGTTCGTTCGCGCTTCCAGCCTCGAAATTCTTAATGTTGCAAGAGTTATGCTCACATGCTCGGCCGACCTACCACACTTTAGGCATGTGTGATCTCAGCGTGCAATGTGAGATGCTGGATTAAATTACTGTCCTTCTGCGCGAATTTTACAACTTTTGAAGTTATTCCGATGTCAAAACAGTTACTTGGCTTGCTCTCCGAATTATTGGGACCGCGACGAATGATTTTGCACTCAATCTCCTAATTACTTCACTTTTATAAGATACGCTTTTCCGAGCTAGCTTTTAACTATCAAGTTAAAGTAAACTCCTATACTATCTATTTGTACTCGCCGTTACAGTTGTAGCAAAAGAGCTTCTTCTGGTCGCCGCCGCAGTCGTCGTAAAAGAGAGTTGCCGTTCCTCCGAGGCGCGCCGCGATACTTATGATACTCGCGCCTGGGGAAATTTTTGGAGGGGTGCATATTCTCCTCCTTTCGTGACCTCACGGAAAAACATTACCCACTAGTTCGGGCGTCGCAGTTTGAAAAGCTGTGGGCAGATGGCGCGTTTACCGGCCATCGCTCCGCCGCGTACCCTAGTCCTCTCTGTTAGTGAGCTTCTTTACATGGCTGATGGTGGCGTTATGGGGTTGTCTAACCCCGTGACGTCACTATATATATATATATATATATATATATATATATATATATATATATATATATATATATATATATATATATATGAACCTATAATATGTAACTTTTATTCAACAACAGTGCAGGCATTATTGATGTATGTATGTTATGTCAGTCAGACTGCAGAATTTAAAGGCTTTTGAGGCTTTTGTTTAATTTATTGTGTAATTTAATTATTACTAAATGCGTAATTTTTATGCAATTATTTCCGTTTTAACGGTGTCTGGTTGTGCAGGTAAATATACAGATCTGTTGTTGGATCAAAAATAAATAATAAATATTCTATTAATAGCAAGTACTACGCATAATCCATCCTATACCCGTCAACGATCAGTAATTGTAACACCAATAAGAAATACTTAAATAAGGCAACACGTACGGCTAGCCCTTCAACCAGTATAGTTGTGCAAACCGACACGGAAGGCCGGCTCCTTCCATCAGTTTCGTCCGGATGTGTCATGACGGTAGGCTGGACCCTCCAACCTGTGTTGCTCGCTTACGCCGAGCAGATAGCCAACTCTTCCAGCAAGGTTGCTTGGGCTCGGCAACTTCTACCCGTGCACTTCTGGCAAGGTGAATTCAGAGAAGTGCAACAAGGGACTCTTCATTATGCAACTTTTCGTTCCAACTATCTCCGTCACGAAACAGGAACAGTGAACCTGGTTGGGCCTACACGGAGAAAAAAGAACAATTGCAATATACCTGATCCATTATACTGTATCAAGGGAATGCATGATAATATAGTGGCAATAGATAATTGAAGCGGCTGGGGCGGTGCCCCGTTGGCAGAGATACCTGGAGAAGGAGACCCCGCATGAAGGCCCATAGCTCGGCGCCGGATCTCACCATCCAGCCGTGAAGGCCAGCTCCCAGAATAAACTATTCACTACACTAACAGGGATAATGACCATAACAGTTGAAAATCGATCAGCTTGGACTATCAAGACTCACGATCGTGGCTGTTTCGTCTATATCGAAAATACACAAGCTAGTGCAAATGAACATTTCTCATGCATATTTTAATCATGCAGTGGATGTTACCTATTCTTCTCCAATTTTTACTTTTAGGACCGACTGCGATGTTATGCAAGAGAGGATATTGTAATGCTGTGACATGAAAAAAAACCTGCAATTTTTTGTCAGAAAAACTCTTTACAATTTACTCTACGCGGGGTCTTACCGCCAAAGTGGATATAAATTCTTCCAGTTTATGGTGAATTACTTCATCTAAAACAATTAGTCAGGATTCATGTTTTGTGGGACCTTGAGACCAAAAAATGGTTTACGGACTTGCGGGCATATTTTAAATGCATTATCGCATTTGTGAGTACAATTGCTTCAAATAACTTCATATGAAGTTTGTCGAAAACTTGAGTTTTAGATGAAAATGAGCTTCAAATTGCGCATTTTCCGAACCGCTCAAACGTTATTTTCTTAAGAACGCATCACAATGTTTCAATGAATATTTAATGTATGATTATGTTTTGCGCTTATAAAATATTCTTAGTCACATTTCAATTCAATTATTTTTACTTTCTCGTATATGTACTGTAATGATTTGCAAGACCCAGAACACGTAAAATATACGGAGAACAGAATTTTATTCGTCAAAGAGAAATTAAGTATGGAAAGAAAACAATAGACGGCAACGCTGCGCGCTTATAATTCTCAGAAGGTAGCAGAAAACGTAAAGGGTGGAAATGGGCAACATAAACAATGGGTAGAACCTGATTTTAGAAATATTTTAAAGCAAAAATCACGTAATTCGAGCCACGGGTTCAAGAAATATCAGAAATTGTTTGAATTGTATGTAACACGTTTAAGAACGAAGAACATGGCAAGCCTAGGGTTCAATGTTGATGTGTTAAAATTTGCAAGCCATAAAAGGGGCAAACAGTATCAAGAGAGGGCGTAATGCATTTGCCTTGGCAATATGCTGAAGGGGAGCTTGCAATAAATGAATGAGCACTCAGTATGACTCATGATTGCCTTGAATGTGTGTGTCGTTTTTTAGTAGTTATCTAGAAATTGACCCAGGCACGAACGTGAGGTATCCCGTCTCAAGTCCATATGGAATGAGCACGCGAGTCACGCCCAGGTAAGATTTAGTAATAGTATACGCTAACCGAGGACGACTGATAAACGAAAGTGTTATTGTATCCAGAAAATAGCAAGAGCGAGGGCAGGGCAAATAGTTGACAGAATAGAACAAAGGTATAGTAGAAGGCAGCTACGATAGTTTAGTTCACATTGTAGGGTGAATAAGAAGATCGGTTACAGTGCACGCCAACGTGTGGGCGTGAATAGAAGGTAGAATAGGAAGTTTACATTGCCACGCCGAAGTGAGGCGCAAGTAAATGGGGAGAGTAAGAGAGAGGAAGGTTGCATTGAGCGCCCAACGTGTGGGCGTGAGTAAATATAGTGAGTAAGCAGGGAAGGTTGCAGTACGTATATGCGGATAATATACATAGCGTAGAGAAACGTATGTAATGCTGCGCGAAAAAACGGCAAATTTCGGCAGAAAGAAAGTCATTGTCGGGCCCTGATAACGAGTAATTCAATGAATCCAGTTGCTAAATTAAGAGAAAAAAATCCTCTAACATGTGGTGTAGCCAGATTCCCAGTTTTGTGGGTCCTTGATGCCGGAAAACCAGTTGAAAGCAAAACGACCGTCCGTTCGTCTGTGTACACTGTACTTTCACTAGCGTTGTTGACGGACGGACAGAAGTTTCGCCGCCAATCAATTTTTGTCGTGAATCAAGGAACAACAACACATGGATTCTGGCTACACCACGTGTTACAGGATTTTGTTCTAAATTTTGCAACAGGCGTTATTCACTTAGTTATCAGGTCCATGTAATAAGAGTTTTTCTGCCGAAAATTCGCAGTTTTTCACGCATCGAAAGCTTACTGCGTAAGTGGTAGCAAGAAAGTAAAAATATGCAGCTCTGCTACAAAAACAAGACTTTACAAGCCCCACAAGAAATAACTGACATATTCAATGACCAATTTTTACCAATTAGTGAAAACTTAATCCTCCAATTATCTCTAAACAATAAAACACGCCAACCTAACACTAATGTAGTAAAACAAATCATCAATTCTATATTTTTATTAGGGATGGGTCCTCGATTCTTTCGATCCCTCGATAGCCTCGATACTCGAGTGGTATCGATAGCGATCGATACTTTCGGAAAATGACTCGATACTTTTTCGATACTTTGAATTATTTATGTCATTCCCCAGCTCTTCTGATTTTACGGAATAATTGTCTTCCTTACATTCCTCTTTCTCCTATTTTTCTTCTGTTAGCAACAAGGAAGTGTTCGTCTGTTCGGATTCACTTGCAGTCGTTGAAATTACCCAACGCTGTAACGTCCGGAGATAGCACGCAATTCGCGACCAATTCAGTTTGGGGAAACTCATCCTTGTGAGCTCCCGGCAATCAAGTGACGACAAGAACGATAAGCAGTGCTCGATGACAGCGTTTCTTCCCGGGATACTCCCCTCCTCAGCCCACCGCGGAGGCATCTGACGGAGTTCTTGAGCTCAGTTCTGCATTTTAAAGTGACAGAAAGACGACTATATTAGTGCATTCCATAAATAAAATGAGTTAAGTGTGGGAATATTTTGAAGAGGACTCGAAAGATGATAATTGTGCTAATTGTAGAATATGTAAAAAAACATTTTCGCTAGGTAGAAAATCATACAAAACTAGTAATTTAAAAAAACATGTAACATCAATACACCGGATAGTAATCAGCTCCATCGAACACAAGAGAGCAAAGTCAACTAATGTTGCACTGGCCGTTGGATTCGTTGCAAATCGTACAAGTGAAGTCGTAGAAATTAAAGACCCATGACCAGCCCTGTCAAGATCAAGTTTCAACACAAATCAACCAACACTCATTGATTTTTTGGCCACAAAAAACAATTTTAAATCAGGAGATCCGTTCAAAAGCAATAACAAGAAAATTTGCTTACATGGCACGCAAATATAATCAATGTATCAGTATAATTGAAGACAATAGATTCAAGGAATTAATTAAACATCTTGAACCTAGATACAACATGCCCACAAGAAAATAACAATCCTTTAATCACGATTTCGATTGTCCCTTATTTCAGTAGTTTAACAAAATCACTGTATATGATTCAGAATAACTCATTTTCATTATCTGCATTAGAAATTTCAAATTAGACAATCCTTTGTTATTCAAAATTTTTAATTTATTTTATAGGCATCCTCACCTACTGAACCCCCGAAAATGAATTGGCATGTGGTCTCTGTATAAGAATACTCTGAAGAGTGATCGCAAAAATATCATGTTATGTGTACGAAACCACAGCACAAGAAGATGAATTAAATGTGCGGACTTTCTTTCTCCTGATGCAAATGTACTATCTTACTGAAAAAAACTCTCCCCAATTTAAGAAAAGTGCTGTTCGATACCTGGGCATTCCATCAGCTACAGAGTTTTCGCAGAGACTTCCCAGTACTGCTCGATTGATATGTGACAAAAATGAAAGAAATAGAATGGACACAGAAAGAGTTAGAATGTTAGTTTTCTTTAATAAGAATCTTTAAAAACTTTAAAAAAAAGTATGTTAATCTCAATAGTTTTTAAATACTAAAATAGTACATGTATGCATGTGTGAAGAACAAAATATATCCTTCCAATTCTGATTGAACTACTTTTGCTGCTGAGCCTTTAAAGTAGTATGGTATCGAGTATCGAGTCTCTCAGGCAGGTAACGGTATCGAGTATTGAGAAATTCAGGTATCGACCCATCACTATTTTTTATACAAACCCACCCACATGTCGCACATGTGTGCTGTACTTGACATGAAGCTCATGCGACATTTTCAAAACTTTATTTAAAATGGCTCCATTTTATCTTTAAATTTCTTGTAAGAGAAAAGTGAAAAACATATATAAAGATGACATTGATTTGATTTTCATGGATACCCCTACATTATCAAAAATTGGAAAATTTTAAATCTTTTTTTTTGTCTTCCTACCTATATATATTTTTTCAGATGGAATTGGTTTTTCACAATTAATTCTTTAATGAATCTTATACAATTTTTGTAAAAAAATATTAATATTATTTGTCTAATTTTCAGTGAAATATGGGCAATATTAAAAAATATTAGAAAGTAGATTTTCTCAAAAATGGCCCCAGATTTTTTCTTCAAACAGTTTTTACAGCTAGTGCCAAAAGCTGCGTAAGATGACATTAACACGATTTTGCAGTATTCTTTTGTTTCTTCAAAAATTGCACAAATGATTTTTTTAATCTCTCACATCATTAATATTTACATTATTACATTGTTTGTAGATATTATTGCATTTGTGAGTACAAGTACTTTACATGATGTCAAATAAAGTTCTCGAAAACTACAGGTTTTGCTGTGAAAATGAGCTCAAAATTCCGCATTTTTAGCAATGCTGGAATGATGTTTTCTCTCCGATTTTTTTCTTTAAATATGTTTTGCAGATAGCGCTAAACACATCACCCACGGAATATATTTTAGAGAAAATAACCAATTGTACTAATGGAGAGGACTGAATATTGTCTTCTGAATATTGTTTATGCAGTGAATGATATTGAATGTCATTGAAACAAATTTATTCATGATTGGTAGGCTCATTATTGGTCATGTGTGCTAAAAAAGATGAATTTTTCCCATAAAGGCGGGTTTGAGAGGAGAAGGCAGAAATTTTGTAGTTATATCTGAAATATTAAACGTAGGCCTACATGATTAGCAATACACTCATTAGAATTTTACATAACTATACAAGAAAGTCCGCTAGTTTTATTGATTTCTCTGATAGTTTTACTGATAGCTATTCAAATTAAATTATCAATAAACACAATAACTTGGATTATTTTAATTGCAATTATTCTGACATATTGTAAGTACGTGTTGTCATAACAATACACTCAGAATTATTTCGTTCCAACCTATAGATATAACTAATTTTGAAATTGCCGTCTTGTTCTCGAAGGGTCTCCATCCGCCCACATCGCCACCGCATTTTCCCGCGTTTTCAAGTGACGATTGGTACAGTTGCACCGGTTACACAGGTGTGATTCGATAGGTCGTCCATGTAGTTCTTCGATGGTACGTCTGCTCCGTGGTGGCGCTAGTGAATAGTGAATCGACTTCGTGACTCACAAACCGTGAGAACGAACCTCAGGCTTCTACGAAGCAACGTGAAACTTCCTAGTGTTGTATATTGAAGAATTCATTTACGAACGATGGTTCTATTATTTAATGTTCATTGAAAACTAATAAAGCATAAAAAATATTGCAGTTGTGTAAAAGAAACAACTCACTTCATAAACATTCCAGGAGTAATTATACTTCTTCCATGCATTTGTATTTCAACATCCATTTAGAAGAGATCTTCGGATTAATTGGGCAGTTTGACATAAAATATGATATTATTGATTATTAAAACGATTCATAAAGGTTTGCTATTTTCGTTTCTTTCGAGATGTACTAAAAATTCTATGGTTTATGAAATGTTAATTACATTACTCATGAAAATCCGTTTTCTCCGATTTTAAAAGAACCGCCCTAATAACTGCGATCCACCAATCACAGCGCAGATACCGTCACAATTGGTGAACGATTTCAAGGATTCAAAGAATCGTTTGGAAAAGTAATCGAACTACCGGTTCAATCCATCAGTCGGGTCGCCACCGGTTCCCAACACCACAGAGCACTCATACTCACTTGTTTGTCTATGCCCAACACTTGGTGGCATGTGTGGCATGTACTCTTTCGTGTGAGGTGCAAAACATGTTCAAAATAAACGTCTCGCAAAGTGCATAAAGGTAGCTCGAGCTGAAGGATTAACGAGCGTTTGCGGTGAATTTTCTTGGTATGTGATATTGTTTTGATGAAGGTAGTTTTGTGCTTTGAAATTGATAGATATCACCTGGATTTCACTGCGGTTTTGAATGTAAGAATGTATTTTCCAAAATAAGTCTTTTTATCTTTTGTTATATTTAAAAATCCTAGTGGTCTGTATATTGGAATACATGCAATTGAAAGTGGATTAGAATTCGAATTTGTTTGTTCACTTATAAGACAAGGCAAGAGTTTGTTATTGAATCAAAGAATTCAGTATGATAATCGTGAGAAATTGGTGTCATTGACCCACAAGTTAGCGGAATTTGTGTCTCAAAGAAATTTAGTAAAGTTATTTAATAGCATTGAAATATATTCAATAATTTTTTGTGTTTGTCTGTTTTTTACTCTTTTTTGCTTTGTTTTGTTTCCATTTGAAAGGTTTACCATCTTCCACACATTTGTCTTGTTATGGGTTATAAATAATCTTGGGATGTTTAAGGTCTAGAATCTTTTATCAAGGTACCTAATATATGTTTTAGAAACGCAAAAAATAAGCATTATAATTTTGTAAATAGGTGAAATTATATTACTTCCAACAAACTTGTGTGTGTTGTATGTACTTAAGTTTGTGATATCAGTACTTGTGTGGTACTCAGGCCGCACCATGCATAATGCAATGAAACAGATTGGGATGATTTTGAATTTACTATGAAATAATTCTTAAATCTAAACTTACTTTTCTATGAGAATTTGAGAGGAAAATTACATCATGCAGCTATCCAAGCTATAGGGGCAAGAAATCTTGAAAAGAAAAAATGTAATAATTATTGGTGGAATGAAAATCTGGAACCATTGGTGAAGGAAAAAGAATCACTCATTAGAACTGTAAAATACTCTCCTAATAATAATAATAATAATTAACTTTTACATGAAGGGCGTGGAGACCCTAGAAGGGCACATGCACCCATGTTCTCACACGACGTTGATGCAAGGGAGTTTACTTTTAACTAATAACCTGTGGCGTGGCAGAATCAATGGCACCGCAGGCCGCCAGTTGGACTACCCTGTTCTAATAAAATAGAGAATTACAGAAATAGGCTTTTATTGCGAGTACCTAGTACATTAAATATATGTATTTTATTACATATTGATTGACTTTACAGCTGAGTGTTTAGAACACAGTAATGTAAGCATGTGGTATTGATTGCAGATGAATGTTTAACCATTGTTAACTTGTAATACCATTGCTTTGTTTTAATAGATGTGCTATCATTTATATTATGTAATGCTTTCTGCAGTATCATATAACTTTTTGAAAATTGTTTCAGTTTTTGAACATGACTAAAACAATCTGCTTGAGTTGGAAACAGCATGCCAACGAACTTACAAAAGAGTGGAAAACTTTACTGGAGAACAATTCTTTTGTGGATTGCACTTTAGCAGCTGAAGGGAAAAGTCTAAAAGCTCATAGACTGATTTTGGCTGCATGTAGTCCATACTTTCATGTAAGATGAATTTTATTAAATCAAAATAATACAAAAAATTGTTGAATTTTTTCTTTGTCTTTGTTTAATTCTTTTATTAATTTTTATGAAGGTGAGGGGTGTAAACATATGCAGCCTAAAACAAGAGGCCATTGTTTTAGTTAAACTTAATCCACATTGTTTAAACTTACATTGTTCAAAGATTGTACTTCATAATTTCTTAGTACCTATAAAACCAACTGAAATGAAATCATACATGTTTCTTGTACTGTGTTTTTGCCTTGAAAACCCAATATCAGTTATGACTGATATTCTGTATATATCTATATAATCTGAATATAATCTAATCTATATATTCTGAATATAATCTATATAATCTGAAATTCAGGGTTGAATAACCTGAACTTTGGAGAATTGGGAAATTTCAAATGTGATCAACCCATAATCGTGTAGAATAACGAATAGCTTCAATTTTCTGTGTTTATTTAATGTTCCGTTTTGTCTATTTTGACAGCTTCTGGGAAAAAATGTTCCTTTCTTCTTTATCTCTGTTCATTTCTTGTCTTTTTATAGATGCTGTTTAATGAGGAAAGCAAGGAACATCCAATTGTCATTCTCAAAGATGCGTCATTTCTTACGCTGAAGACTCTAATTGATTTTGTGTATAATGGAAAAGTAGAGATTCCAAGTGGTCAGTTGGAAACCTTTTTGGAACTTGCAGTATCCTTGCAGATTAAGGGGCTTAATAATTCTCTTCATAAAGATGTAAGTAAATGTTAAAAATGTCAATGTAATAAATTATTCCATATCCTCTGATATGAAAAAAGATTTATACCATTTGTTTTTGCTTTTCGTAGAGGATAATTAATATTCTCCACAATGCTGCTGGAAAAAACCATCAGTGTTCATCCAGGGTTAATCAAGACAACATTGGCGTTGAAAATACTTCGACAAGTCATGAAGACAGCTTCTCTAATTCCTTCCGACAATGTCATTTCCATTTTTCACAAGGCAACACAAACAGCTCCCAGAGAGACCCTCCTGTTCTTTTTGAAGGTTGCAGTGACTCTGCTAAGGAGGTACAATCAAGAGCCGTAATGTTGCCTCTGCAAAATCATGAAAGTCATCCTGTGCATTACAATTCTGAGGTGCTTATAAACACAGAACAAAGTTCAAAACAAGATTTATTTTCAGAAATAAATGTTTTGGAGACAAGAAATGAGGAATTAGATGATGTTAACCATGTTGAATCCATGTCTAGTAATCTTGAGGTAGAAATGATTGATGGATCTGCTCCAGCATTTGAAGAAAATTTAGACCAGTATTCATGTAAGTAAATTTGAGATTTTCGATGTGCAATACTGTGTAAAAAAGTTGTTTTGCAATTGGTAATAATGTTCATTTTCCACAAATGCTACTCTTTATGCTATTCAAATATTTATGAGAATCAATTCTTAACTTTCATAGAAATTATCAGATATGATGTATTGACTTTTTTGGTGGCAAAATCATTCTATCCTATTTCTATTAAACATATACGGTCGTATTCATAGACATCGGTTTAGTCCGGTGGTAGTCGGTACTAAGATAGTCCGGACTACTGGCAGACCAGACCACGTTAGTCTCTGCCGTATTCATAGACGCTCTTACCCGTCGGACTACCTTAGTCCTGCGAACGTACGGTGTACAGTGTTGTCAAGCATTGCAATATCCAGTGCGCATGCGCGAAATTACATTTTCTCTTAATTCAATAATTTTCTATGCCAACTATGGAAGTTCTTTGACCGCTAAACATGTGTTTATACTGCGCGGTGTATTCGTTCAGTGCATTTGAAAGTGTGGTTGTAGGCACGTCGTCTTTTTGATTTTTTGTTGCCAAGGGCCAGTGTGTCATAGTCATGTGTGATAAACGCCAGCGGCAAGGCAATTGGTCCGCGGAGGAAAAAAATAGCCTCTTCGAACTCATTAAATCGAGAAAAAGTATCGTTGAGGCGAAAAAAGGCTCCCACCAGGACAAATTGAGGAAAGATCGTGCGTGGGAGGAGATTTACCTAGAATTTTCTGCTAAGCACGGCCACGCACGAAATTTGGAAAAAATAAGAGAGCAATGGAAGCGAATGAAAACGCAAGCGAAGACGCGAATTAGTAAGGTAAGGTATTTATTTAAATACTCGTGTATATACACACTTTCGTTTATATTTAATAAACTATGGACTTTATATTCCACGTGTTATTGTTTATATTCTTGTGAATTGGTTGTAAATTAATTTTTTTGTAGGTTAAACAATACCAGAGGCAGACTGGTGGTGGACCGCCAACAAACGTGTTTACCACCGAATTAGATTGGCAAATATCTACTGAACTGCCTCATGAATTTATGGTTGATGAGGCAGAATTTGAAGTAAATGGTGACGAGCCAGAGGTATCTTTCTACTAACATTATAATATATTGCTTGACAATGAGACTAGGCACCCCCTGATATTATTATTGGTTGTTTCACTTAAATATGACTTGATATCTACATAGAGATTTAGATTACATCATGGCTTCTTTATTTGATGAATGTTTTAGAATGACGAGGGTAGCAACGTTGTTGTCCTTGCAAGTGTTCCTGCACTCCTACAAGAAGTAGAAGAACACGGTAGTGAGTAAGTATTATTCAAGAAATCAAAACCATTGAATATTGATGATTCCCAGTTTTTAAACTTTTCCTCCTTTTCGTGTTTTCTTGAACCATTAAAAAATTGCATTTACACTTTTTTAGGAATGTTGGTTACTTAATAGTATCCTTTTTATTTCAGTGAAAATGGTAATGACTCTGGAGGGGAAGGTCCAAGTATTAGGACCATGGATGCACTTGACAACTCAAAGCAAGGCAATATGTCTGTGCTTACTCCAAAGAGGGTAATTTGTCTTTCATTTTACTTACTTTTCAATCTGAAAATTTGCATGCAAATTATTTTCTCTGATTAGTGCATATTTTATTAAGTTCCTTGGAATTTGAATTATGCCTAGTTTACACATGCTCAGTACTTGTCGCTAATACTTATCATTCACACATATACCCACAAGAAAACAAAGGTAGGTATGTAATGTGGCAAGTGCAAGTGGATAGAAAACAGACTTCTTTACCAAATGGCAAGTAGCTGCCCCCATCACAATTCTTCAAGAAGAGCAGTAACTGATTCCTGATGTTGAGAATGACAAAGTAACCTCTAATTATTATATTTTGGTTTGTCTTGCGGCTCTCTTTTTACTGTAATTTCATTGAATTGCCACAATATTTTTTTCCAATAAAACATAGCACTGTTCTCATTCCCATAAACTGTATTCATTTGGATCTTCGGTTGCCAGCTCTGTTGAGCATAACCATACTATCTCATGCATTTCCTATTATTCTGCTTCACTTTCAAGTTAAGTCATCAATGATAAAATACTGAAATAGTGTTACAACACGTACCTCAGAATGTGGCAGCGATGGTAATGCAGTCTGTAACTTGTATGGTTTCACTATCGATAAGTGTTTTATGTGAAACCAATTCTTTTTTCTGCACATCAGTGTAAACAACACGTGTCCCATTTTACTAAGCTGCTGTGTACTAAATAAATAGTAAGCATGTGTAAACTTGGCATAAAAGATAATTTTGAAATCATTTTGAATTCTAAGAAGTTTAATTTTTCTTTACAACTTTATTTATATGTGTATAGTCCTTATTTTTAAAACCTTTCTTTCTTTCTTTGAATATCTGAGGCAATCTATTTTAGTTTGTTTCTTAGGTGATAGGTTTGTTTCATATTAATTTACTGTTATATTTCCAGCAAGAATATACAAAATTCAGAAGTTGCTGTTCACCTGAACTGATATTAAGTCAATTTCAAGATAACCATTGTTAATACAGTACTTTTACTAGTCTGCTTATGCCCTAAGTTAGCAACGAAGAATACTAAACTTGGGAAAAGTATTTAGAAAAAAATTGCGAAGCAAAATGTTAATTATCTTTTACCCTTTTTTTCTTCTTTCCTCATTGAATTGCATCTATTGAATAAAGGACTTGACAGTGAACAAGGGCCATATCTCATTAATGTTAGTTATTTCGTATAAAGCGTTTTGAGGAATACGTAGAATTCAAATAAAGAAGTACCGTATTTGTCAGAGTATAAGACGCACCCCTATTTTCAAGAAGGATTTAATTCATTAATGTTAAATTTTATACTTTATTTTTATGAAAACAATGGGAATTGTGTCCTGTGAAAAGCAATGATCTTTTCTTCATATTTTTCTGGAAGTCTATGATATTTTTCTAGTATGTATGGAAAGATTTTCATAAATCTTAGACATCATGACATTGATCCAACAAAATTTCCAGCATTTTTTCTTCTTGCAGTACTTATAGCTTCTATAATAATCAAATTTGTGGAAATATAAATTCCTGTTTTTCAGTGCACAAAAATTAGCTTTTTGTAATGCTATACACTAAAATTTAAACAGTTACAAAAATTCCCATCTGTTGTATGAGATTCATCCTGTTTTTGGATTAGTTACTGCAGGAAAAAAGTCTTATACACTGGCAAATATGATACTTTCTGTTTGACATGGGTGGTATTCGCCTCTGCCTAATACACCTCTTCGCCACTCTTGAGCAGATTGTAGCATTTTGTGTCCCATTTCCCACTGATATAAGAAGAGTCCTTTACCATTATTTACCACTGAGCCCTTCACATAGTATTCAGACATATTACAGAGAATGTATAAAACATGCTGATTTGAAAGTTAATACAACATATTTTAATGCCCTAACTATTGCTATCTAAGACCTAACTTCATGAACACAATACAGAACGAGGCTTCTGATCACATTTATGAAATATGATTTGATTTGACACAGAGGGTAATTTGCAACATTAATAAAGCTTTGATTCTTTTTTTTTGTTCACAGAAAGGGAAACGATGCCTCACTGCCTATGAAGAAGAAGTTTTAAAAATGCAGGAGGAGAGGCATCAATTGCATATGGAAAGTGAGCGAAGGGAAAGTTTGAGGAGAACAGAGAGGGAAGAAGAACTTTTCGAGCTAAAAAAAGAAATCCTTTTGCTGAAGAAAAAAAAACTTTTATTAGAAGTTGAAGCATTACAAAAGAATTAAAAATTATTTAAAATAAATCTTGAACGAAAATGATCGTTTCTTTCATTGTCCTGAGCCACAATATTATCTTCCATGTTTCCTTCATCCTCCTGAAAAAAACTCACTTAAATCTTCTTTCCACAATAGTATTAAATTGTGTAGGACTGCACACGCTAGAATAACATTTTTAGAGGTATTCAATTTAGTATTCAGGCCAAGTGACAGGCAACGAAATCTGCCTTTCCAGCATCCGAAACACCTTTCAACGACATTTCTTGTGGTCTTGTGGCTGGAATTGTACAGCCTCTCTCGGTCAGTCCGAGGCTGTCTGAGGGGTGTAAAGAGGTACTTCTGGAGAGCATATCCTGCATCTCCAAGCAGGACATACGGGTGAAATTCCTCATTTTCAAATCTCCTCCTTACTGGGCATTCGTTAAAAACTCTTGAGTCATGTGCAGAGCCTCTCCATTTTGCAACAATGTCCAGAATTTTGAAACTCGCATTGCATATCACCTGCACATTTAAAGAATACCACCCCTTTCGGTTGATGAAGGTTTGCGAGTGTTCTCCTCCAGGATTTTTTATACGGATGTGGGTGCCATCCACAACACCCATAACCTAAAAATCACAAAGATTGGGATGCTAACAGATACACACAAATTAATTATTAATTTGTACATATAATTGCTAATTATAATTACCTGCGGAAATGCTGCAATTTCATGAAATTGCTGAACTATTCTCAACCGTTCTTCTGTTGGTGGGAATTTAATAATTTCCCGAGCGAGCGAGCAGATTGCCCTCGCCACGTCAGCGACAATTCTGCTTGCGGTCGCTTGACTGACATTGTGCAGGTCAGCCAAATCGTCTTGGAAGCCGCCTCTCGCGAAAAATCGCAAAGCAAGCAGCACTCGCGTTTCCACCGAAATCGGGAGACCACGCCGATTAGTGTTCTCCCAAAGTGATGGCCGTATCATGTCAATCAAATTTCTCACACTTTGCTTGCTTAGCCGATATTTCATTTTAAACGAATGATCATCATATCGACGCATGATCATATTCCTCTGCAGGTACTGTTTCCTTCTCCTTCCAGTAGATATTACATCTCGCACCTCACGCACTACGTTAACTTCAAGCACATCCATGTTACGACCATCCATGCTGAACACGCGAATACAATTCACAAGATACAATTTTGAGGTTAGTCCGACGTTAAACCATGTCTTGGTACGGACTAAAGTTTAGTCCGGTGTAACAGCGGATCATCTTCCGACTACTTTCAAAACATGTCCATGAATACAGACTTTCTTAGTCCGTCTCAAATCCGATGTTAGTCCGGACTAAAAACAACTATGAATACGACCGATAGTGGTTAGTTTGAACCACCTCTTTATCTTTCACTGGAGGAGTTGTTGAATAGATCTTCAAGTTAGTTGAATATTAATTCTGGATGGATCTTAAATATTTCCGTCATCCTTCCATGTTCATTTCTTGTTCAGAATTTTTGCATTAGTTATTACAATTTACCTTTAGAAACTGTTGAGGCGGCAGTTTTATGATTCTGTGATTTCCATGTTTAGATACTTCTTAAAATGTAATCCAGAAAGAAGTATCATATTCTGATATCACTTGTCCTTTTTTATTTCTTTGTATTACCGTGCTGTCCAAAAGGTATACCCTGTCTTCTTTTGCTCCATAATGTGTGGATAGCCTTCCAAGTGGAATTTTTAATGTTATATCTGTTACTAATTTCCAGTGCGTACAGAAAGTGAAAGAAAATTATACAGTCTGGCCTTTTGAAAAGTGTGTCTATTTCATTAGGTACACAGGAACCCTGGAAAAATCCAAAGTCATTTTGACTGAAAAATGCAAATATTTCAATGTGTTATTCTGCCCATTCTTGTACTGTACAGACAGAGTGAATTCTCAAATCCAGTGCTTCAGAGCTTAAGTCACAAAAGACTTTGTGTAACAGCAAGGCTCCAATGAAGAGGCTGCCTGAGGTTTTGTTCACCATGTTTTTTCCTGCTGCAGACCACTAGTCGTGTACTGATACCATTTGCAAATAAGTACCAAAATAAAACGAGAATGGCACTTTTGAACAACACTTAATACTAAACATGTCAATTTAAAACTTGCTGTAAATTGCTCTTGCCTTGGACCCGATCTGGACAGAATTGAGGCACATGAAAATTTGTAACTGGAGTCTGAATTTCTAGTCTTTATTTTAACTTTTCAAATTATTCTGTAATGTAATGGTTCCTGAAAAAGTGATCCTCACTCCTGGAAATTTGAAACTGTTGTCTACCAGTGCTTCAGGCTGAAGAAGGAAATTCTTTCCAAAAGTAACTGCTAGCAGGAGAAAAGTGGCAGTGTTGAGCACTTATGTGCCAGTTAGTGTCCAAAGGAAATCGCGTAAAAGGGATAAAAGACTTGTGGGTAGGGTGGAAATTTGGTTAGAATTGGAAAAGAAACCCTGAAAGGGGTTCCATTGGGATTGGTGTTGGGATCTGCACTTTTAACAATCTAAATGATTGATATTGATGCAGAAATTGTTTCCTTCGCAGATGACACCAAATTCCTAAAAATTTGCTTAATTTTTCCTCACAGGGGTCGCCCATGAATCACATACTGCTAGAAGGAGAGTAGGAGGCTTGGACAGGGTTACATTGTGTTACATAGGGGTATGGGGGTCATGGTGTAGTGTTACCTAACGCTGATGTAGCTAAAGGAGAGTAATGGTTAGTGTATCTAACTGTTCGTGAGCTCAGACCTGATCGAAACTGTGGATATTGGGCAGAAAAATCCTTTATATAACTTCCTTCAGAGGGGGAAGTAAAGCCGGCTGGCCCATGTTGTAGATTTACTGCATGTAAAAGACCCTCATTTCTAAATGAAGCCTCTGAGCCTATTTCTTTGTGTGATATCTAGTTTCTGTGCTAGACAGTGAAAGTAGCCTAGAGGAATTTGCATGGTGAGGCGGAAGAGCAGCCCCCATGGCCGGAGCCTCTCCGTGGAAAATAAGGCATCATTGATTGATTGATATTTTTAAATTCTACATTTGCTGAAATAATTTCATTTATTCAGTCTTCTACTAAATTATTAAAATATTACCAAATGAAATCTAAGAACATGAATAAATTAACAAGTTATGATGTATAAATTGTTGCAATAATTAAAATTTTTTTTCAATTTCTTTTCATTTAATCTGTTAATTACCAAGGACATAAAAAAAATTAAATTAAATCGGAGCAGTAGTCTTGCAGGCCATGCTTCATCCATGATAGTAGCATGTAGCACCTTCTTTTCTTTTTTTTCCTTGAAACATGCTAAATAGTTTGTTTTGCCTTCTGTTCAGGATACTTACAGACATTTTGTTTTATAAAAAAACAGCACTTTCCTTTCTTTGCAGATGGTAGGGAGTCTCTTCATTCAAGTGGGAATTCAGCTTTGGTTTTACAGCAGAAGGAGCAACAGCTGCGAGAGGAGCAATTACAACAACAGCAGCAGCAAGCAAAAGAACTTCAAAAACAACATGATGTTCTGCATTCTACCTGTGAATTGTCTTCACCTCCAGAGCCCACCGAGCAAAACAACCAGTTACCACCTGAACATTTGAGTGATAAAGCAGAGGATTCAGAGAACGAAGAATCCACAGATGCCCTGGATGTGCCTGGAAATGACAATGAAGAAATGGAAGAAGAAACAGAACTTACACGTGAAGAAAATCCTAGCTCTGGTCAGTAAAGAATTGTCTTTTAATTTTTTACCTTCTAAATATTTTGCTGCTTATGTGTAATTTGAAGTACATGTTTGTTGTTTCTTTGGAAAAAGTAACAACACTGCAGAGGAAACTAGTGGTGCTACAGAATGGAACAGACTTTCTTTGCAGTTGTTATTTTTCTTATTTCTTTGGTGTGGGCTAGATTTTCAGCCTTGCCTCTTGGTGTTGCCAGCAACCCCACAAATTTTTTTCTTCTTTTTTTTCTTTTCAAAATCCCAAAGCTTTGAGTCAAGCTAGATCGTCCAGGGAATATCAATTTTTGGGGGGGGGAAACCTACATTTGGTTTTGGTGCAATTAGGTTCAGAAATGGATGGGCAAACAGATTGGCTTATATTTATTATTATTATTATTATTATTATTATTATTATTATTATTATTATTATTATTTTTGCGGGGGGGGGAATAAACAAATAAAAAAAAGAAGAAACTTTTTTGATATCCATAACATGTACTTTCGTTGAAACTCGAAATTGATGATCTACCAGCATTACATAACATTCACTATACTACGTATTGTCACGGCCGTCAAAATTCCCACGGTGCGACTTGCATTTGCGACTCTTTCGATCAGGTGTCGTTATCCCTAAGTGAGCTTCGCTTTGCGTGGGTGTTACCTCTGATGTCCGACAGTTCACTGCTGATCCGCCGTCAGACCTGTAGAGTTGATTTAGTTCAATTGTCCTTTGTAGAATAATTCCAGGACTGCACATTACGGAGCATACAGGCAAGTTTATGACAAAGAAAAAGAGTAAACATACACTAAGAAAAACTGAATGAATGCCAATAATACCACTACCGGGCTTCAACTAAATTAAATTTACACAATTCTATTTCATGAGCTCATCGTAATTTACAGTGAACAGTAAGGTGTAACATTTCACTCAATAATGTCGGCAGTATCATGCACACATGTATTGCAAGCAATATTCTTTAAGATTTCATTCCAAATCCAAAGTTTTGTTTTTGTTGTTCACTAAATTCCATTTCATTGAACGGTCAATTAAATCAGTTCTTTGATTTTTGACCCAATTTGGATAGTAGCCATTTAATTATGCAAGATATTAAATATCCCTGTTTGTGTTCACACGGGTTCTCACGCTTCTGCAACAAGGAAGGGGTGAGTGAACTCTGTGGGTCTGTCTGGGCATAGCTACCGTTGTAGACTGTCGCAGCCTTGGCTGCGGAACCTTCCTCCCAAACATCCAAATGCGGTGCCGGTCGACTCGATCCAACGCTGAGCTCGCCACTTCTCGGCTGCAAACTCTCACACCTCGTTTCTTCTGATTCGCCATTCTCTTCAGAGCGCATCGATTAGGAACTGTGTGTTCTTCAATTTTCATCGCATTTATTGAAGTGTATTGGAAAGTGCTAGCGGTGGATTGTGCTCTCGTGAGTTTTACAGCGCAAATCAGTGCAAAATGTCCCCAATGTTGGATTCTAGTTCCACTGGTGATGGCACACATTGCACTGTTTCTTCGTACAAGTACTCCTTTGCTTGCAACCTTCACCCACTCCCTACACAGTTCTCTGCTATTTGACCTAGAAGTGACATGGTTCATGCATGTTTACATTTTTAAGTTTATGAAACAGTGGTTTATTTGCACCTCATCAAATGCCAGCACTCGTGCAAGGATTATTTCCTCTTAGCCGGTGTAGTGGCCGAAAATAATAGTTCGTGAACGATGGATAGCACACCATAAAACACTCCGCACAGATCGACTACTCCTTCCACAAAATTTAACAGACAGAGCGGTGTCGACTACTCTCCTCAAGACATTTTTCTCTCAAAAAGCTCACCTCTTCCAACGGAAAAAAATATCCCTGTCACGGGTTCCCTCAGTTTTTCCTCGGAAGCCGTCGGCAAGATTCAGTTCCTGCTCATATATGTAGCACTAGTTTTTTTGTTTTTTTTATTTTCTTACTTTTTCGGTCTCCTAATAATGGAATCTAAATATAATTAAAGAAGAGTAAAACCTCATCATGAATGACAATTTTAATGGGAAAATCGGCAGCTGTTAATAAGCCTACGGCATTTAAGCGTTAGTGTAAATGCGAAATTTGAAACTCTTTTTCATGCAAACTCTTTTTTTGAGTATTCGAAAAACTTCATTTCAATTCAATTGAGGCACACACCCACAAATGGAAGAGTGTTTTCAAATCGCTGGAAACGTGCATGCTAACATGAGTAGTGGTGAATGTTCGCTTGGGGCTCCCCTGGGCACTACACTCCATGCCGCCCTTTTTTGTGTTCTTCAATTTTTTAATATAGAAATAAATTTTGAATAATTTTTGAAGCATGTATTCAGTTAATTAAAATACAACTTATTTATAGTAAATTGAATAACATTATACAAAATAAACTAAAATCTCTCGCATCATGCTGGTTAGACACCAAATTGTTGATGAGATCTCAGTATAATGATTTTAAAATTTCGCATGCTATTGTGAACAACGCAAATGCATTTAATCGATATTCCATCATTTCTGATCCGAGGTAGTTTTTCACACTTTCAAACATGAATAAGATCTTTCAGTGATGCAGTTACTTATTGGTGTGTCATTCAGTATGCAGTATCAGCATTGGAATACACCATGTACAAGTCGTTTTCACGAAGAAATTTCATCAATTCCATTGGAGACAAATTTTGCATACTTTTCTAAGCGCAGTGTGCATGGAAGTGTAACATTTCATTTCCTAATGTGCCTCCTAAAGCCGTGTCACTGCAGTCTCACATGTTTGATTTTTCTTGTACTTTGTTCAAAGTTCTAAAATTATGAAGAACCTTCAACTGATCTTCTTGTAAGCTTAGTTTATTTGACTTAACTCGCAAAGAAAGTGATCTAAAATCACATAGAAGGTAATGACTTTGCAGTGATCACGGGTCTATTGTTCACTAATTATTAAGTAATGAATTGTTAAAAAGGTACAGTTTTTGATCAATTGAGTAAAAATGTAGATGTGTAAACAACAAATTTTTGGGGGTGAACAAAAATTCAAGCAATTGCTTTGCTTATTAACCGAAATATCATGAATTGAAGTGTAAAACTAGTGGTGCAAAACAAGTACTTTCTTGCCCATATTTCACACAAAATTACGCAAAAAATACTCAAATCGTCGAGAAAGTGTACATGGCCTCATTTCGAAATCTATCTATAAGGAAATATTACATTGAGGTACAAAATCTGTATCTGTAATATTCTAGTTGGAGGAAGACTCCGAAAAAAGGTTGAACTTTTGCAATTTTCGAAAAATCAGGATTTTCAACGAACATGAGACTTCAAATTGAAGGGGCCGCAACATCAACCAAAGATTGAGGAATATCAATTCTGGAAAAAATCGGCTGAACACTGTCGCCTAGCATTGTTCACAGATGGATTGAAGTTTGCTGTCATTAGATTTTTTGGTATCAAGGATCCATTTACACCATGTGTTAGAGGATTTTTTCTAAATTTAGTATCGTGATTTATCCACTTTTTCGCTACCAGGGCCCTGTACTAAGTTTTTTTTGCCAACAATTCTCCGGTTTTGGCACATGATTTCTTAACTTTGTACCACGGTAGCAAGAAAGTAAAAATTACCTCTGTGCAATTTTTTTAAGAAACAAAAGAATACCACAAAATGAACTTTGTTATATTAAGCAGTGCAATTAGCAGTATCCGTTGGAAAACGAAAAAAAAAAAAATTGAATCCGTTTTTGAGAAAATGGCGTTTGAGCGTTTCTGAAAATGCGGAATATTGATTTAGTTTTCACAGAAAACGGTTTTTTTTTTTTTTTTTTTAGCTTTATGACATTAATTAAATCACATTTTCTTATAAATACAATAACGAGAACAAATTGCAGCTGATGTAAATATTAACGGCTTGAGAGACAAGTCAAATAATTAAATTTTTGTAATTTTTGAAAAAACAAAAGAATAGAGCAATATGGTGCTTATGTCATCTTATAGAGTGCATTTAACTGTATTCCTACCACAAGTTTAAAGAAAAAAATTGGAGCTGGTTTTTAGAAGAAAAAAAAAATGACCGTACTGAAAGAACTAGTTATGGAGGAAAATTGTACAAGGAAAAGTCTTTATATTGAATTTTGTACTTTCGAAAATTCAGATTTAAGAGTGAAAATTGGACCTATTCCACCTTTTTAAGTACATTTCATTCTATTGATACAAAAATTTTAAAAAAAGAATTTGGAGCATTTATTGAGAAAATTTTGAAAATGTGGCAGTGGCTTTGTGTTAACTACCCCCAAAAATTGAATGTTTTTCCAAATCTCAGAGCTTCCAGTGAGACCAGATCGACAGGGATGTATTCAGTTCGGTAAATATCCTACATATAATTTAGGCGCTAGTGTTGTTCACACACACCAGACAGACGGACGTTTTAAAACACAACACTTTTTCAGTATTAGAGAACTTCAGAACGTGTATGTATGTTGAAATCTCTAAATCAATTTTCCACAGCTGTAAGTGTATATTACTCTATTGGTACAGGAAATTTAAAGCAAAAATTTGGAACAGTTTTTGAGAAAATTTTGAATATTTACAGGGGGCTGTAAATAGTCATGTAAAGTACCCTAAAATTTTAAAGAACTAGCTTAGTCGTCGAGAATTCGCACATGTTAAACCTCAACCTCTTCCCTATTTTTCGATTTCCATATTAAGCGTGTAATGTATCTTTTTCAAGATCCTCTTATCCTCTGTCACTTGTTCTATGTCTCCTTGTAATAGATGACAATACAATAAACCCGTGTCAATACAAACTATTCTTATTTATCGTTATGCCTGAGCAGAGAGGGTTTAGCCAGCGCCCTCTAGAATACAAAGCCAGGCGACGGGCAGCCATCTTGCCAATGACGTCACGGTGAGGAGGCCCACTAGCCCCGTCACGGGCCTACGCTCTCTGCTGCAGTCAATAGCAAGGGTATTTCACAATTTATTTCTCCCGGGCACTTCATTTCCCAACAACAAATTTCAGTAACGAAAATCTAAGGATTTTTATTTTTAGTAACAAGTTCTTTTTATTTCTGGAAAATGTTTCTTTGAAAGAAAAAAATAAAACTTCCTACAACTACCAATAAAATTGGCATCAGAAGTTAATAAAAAATACATTTTGATTAATTTTAAAAACAGTAATTTATTTTCAAAAATAATCATATGGCAATTTACATATTATACAATATATATTGTGTCTATTAAAAAAGAAAACAAAATATTTGAGTAGTTTTTTCTCAATACATGTGCATACACATTCCATTTAGTTATATCAAACATGAATACTCATTAACATTACAAATATTTTTTACAGAATAGGCGATTTAAAATATTTTAAGTAAGAAAAGTAGATGCAGAACTATGGTGACCCCTAGATTTCAAGCTGGGATATCAAGTAATAATTATGTTTATATTGCAACAGTTTTTACAACAACCAAAAAAATGTTTTTCCCTCTAGGATTTGGAAAATGCCTATGACAAAGTACGCTATCGAAATCACCGTTTCACTTTTTACACAGTTCACAGTTTCACTTTTTTTTAAGGGTGATGGGGAGCTGGCCCATCACTCAACCCTCCTCCTTTATCCAGGCTTAGGACCGGCAACGGTCTACTGAGGTACTCTTTCTTCTCAGTGCCTACTGCAGGTAGAGTTAAAATAAAGAACTGTGCTTTTATCAAGGCCTGAGACACCAGTTTGTGGAAGTCTAGCAGACAAGAAAAGAAGAAAAAGGGATGGAAAACCTTGAAAGGACAATAACGAATAGTCGAAGACATAAGTGGGTATAATTCATCTCATGTTTTCAAGATAGTAGTTTAACTGAAAGCATTGCACAGAATGACCAGTGTTAATTAGAAGCTCCTTGATATGTTTTATACACGTAAAAGAAGACCACAGCCACAAATAATATGCTCTGCTCAAGTGGATGAAAAATTGTGTGTTTTTGTCCATTACAGGAGTGTGTTAATTACTCAAGTAAGCAATAAGTTATTACCAGCTAATGTAGATGATATTAATGATTTACAAAACTTTGTAAACGAATGCCACTCAAGTTTTGGTGATGAATTGGGCATTACTCGTAATGCCAATGATTTGACTGCACTACATTTGACTGGTTTTGGGATGCACATACCCATATTTTAAGTCAGGTGGGTCAACAAATAACGATATAGCTTTTCTGTCGACAGGATTGTTGTCTGATATCACTCCAAAAACTTCAAAGCCTATATCCCTCCAAACCAATTACTATTTCTGAAATGTAAGAGTGAGGTTGTTTACCAGTCATTTTGTGTACTGGTGTAATATGTACAACATCTTTATATGAAGATTGCGAGCTGCAAATCTTAAATACACATGCACTTGTGGATTTCTCTCCATTGTCATTGGCACCCACTATGCTGCCTCCTTTGTAATCCATAGCAGATTTTACATGGATTTCATCCATCAGTAAAATAACTGATTTGTCATCGGCCCCTACCAAAGAAAATTTGCCCCGTATATACCGAAGTAGCCTCGAGGAACCTTGTTCTAAGAGTGGGTCGGTCAAAATATTGGAGTTGAGAGACTTCACTGTGATTCACTGGGCAAAATAATAAAGCTAGGTGTTGTTATAAAATGATACACGTTCGGTGAAATAGATTTTAACAAACTGGAGAAAATTAAAAATTCCGCAGAATCTCTTGCACACCTTCGGTGGACACTCAGAAGACTCGCTTGCTCTTTTAAAAATGACAATGCCTCACCTTTTTCTGCCAAAAGTCCTTTCAATGAGTTCAATATGTCCAAGGTCAAAGCAGTCTAACATTGGCATTACAAGTAATGCCCAATTCATCACCATAACTTGAGTGGCATTCATTTAAGATTTTGTAACACATTAATATTATCTACTTAACTGGTAACAACTTATTGTTTACTTGAGTAATTAACACACTCCTGTAACGGACAAAAACACACAATTTTTCATCCACTTTAACAGCATATTATTTGTGGCTGTGGTTCTTCTTTTACGAGTATAAAACATATCGAGGAGCTTCTAATTAATACTGTCCATTCTGAGTTAAATTCTAGGGGTAATCCCTTCAGTTCTTCTAAACTCTTGAAAACATGAGATGAATTGTACTCTGCATACGCCTCCAGACTAGCGGTTATTGTCCTTTCAAGGTTTTCCATCCCTATTGTTCTTTACTTGTCTGCTAGACTTTCATGAACTGGTGTCTCAGGCTTTAATAAATATGCTGGACAATCCATTACTTTTGATGATACTGCACCTGAACAAAGAATTTCCAAACAATTACATAACAGTATATAACAATTCAGCGCCAATTAATTCCTTTAAATTTTAAAATTAACACACCATTACGAAGTCTAAATGCTTCCAGTTTCCTCATACATTTTCACTTTTCTTTCCATGTCCGTTTCATGAAAGTGAAGCTCGCAGACCTGCAACAATTTAAAAGTCGGCATTTGTCACACACCTCAAAACGCTTGCAAGTTTAAAGTATTTTTTTCTAAATACCTACCTTTTAGTTATTGTTGGAAATGAAAGTTATCTCCCTACAAATAGCTCGGATCCACGTACTCCTTAGTTCTTTCTCTTTGGGAAAGCCGAACACACGAACAGCAGGACCATTACGATAGTTGCCTTTACAATTAGGCACACAACACTAGTACGGCATTATTCTGATCAACTAGAAATGAAACAATAAGGGTTTGAAAAGTTCAAAATTTTCTAACATTTGTATACTGTATATTCACGTTGAGTCCAACAAAGTATGTTCAATGTGTACAATAACCTACAAGCCTTGTAACACGTTTTTACAAATTGAAACGTAAATAAATAATTTGCTTGTATTTGTCTTAATTTTAGGTATATAACGAAAAGTAAACTTAATCGGAAACTAATGTTAATAAATGATACTTACCAAGTTCGAATTTCCGTAATTAAAATAATCAAATTTGTGAACAACACAACAGTCCATGACGCACAACACACAAAAGGAAATCTCGCCGTGTGTCTTACTCGTGCTTACGTCACAAAATCGTCGCCTGGCTTTGTATTCCAGAGGGCGCTGGTTTAGCTCATTGGTCAGTTCTCTTTCCATTCTCGCCATGCTCGCCTTCCGTTCCCGCCATTCCATTCCATTGCCTTTTTTTTCCTTTCATGAATGCACATAGTGACGATGCATAGATAAGAAAAATGCCGATTAAAATAATACTTCTTTTAAAAAAGTAAATATATTAAAGAAAACTGCTAGAATAAAAAAGAAAAGATTTTGTGAAAATAAAATATATAATGTAAAAATGTGGAAAGAAAAATTTGGATATTGTGTCAGGATGGCAATGGTCACAACGATAACAAATTTGAGAACGGCGTGTAGAAAGTCAAACATTGAATTACATAAAAATCCTGTCTAGTTATTTTTTTTATTTTTCTTCATCAACAATTATAGAAAAGTATTGTATTCGGTCAAGCAATTCGAGATCGAGATTTCCATGGTAAAATACGTTCTGAGGATGCCTAAGTCGAGAAGTTTTTTTACGTTGATGAATGGTTTGTAGATGTGTGGAAGTGTCACAGAGAACTGGGGCAGCTAATAAACTTTCGAGCAGAAACCAGGGGGGGGGGAGGCTCTTGCGCATCGTATCCGATTTCAGCCAATGACCTTCAGACACCAGTTTGCGTCACAATATTAGCGGGAATTTTAAGTGCAGCCAGATACCAAAATTATCATCTCCTTACAAGATATTGCAACAGATTTATGAAGCATTTCTGATAAATATTGTATCTTGAACATTTTGTGTTATTTTTGGCTGGTTACCGTTGAAAAGTGTCACTTTGTACCACTTTCAAAATGTTTCTCAACACTTCTCGCTCTCCATGCAACATGGCGGCTAGCTTTTTCTCTGGTTATTCAAACGTGGTGTGGTCACGTGGTTCATGACACAAACTGGTGTGGTGCAGAACGAGCAAAAATCGGTGCGTCAGAGGAACTCACCCGTATGTTTCCACCGTGAGTCTAAACCTCAACGCCGCATTGCACCGCAGATGAGTGTCGCACGCTGCATCAGCTGGAAAACTTCGCCGCCATTTGCTGCACTTGCATTGGCCGAGAGGCTTCCCGTTCCGGGGCCAAGGTATATGCAACGCCATCTGTGCCGTAGGTGGCGTTGATGAATGTTGACCATCCTCCCGTCCCCGGCAGCCTCGCATTCCTCCCGCGCGCGCGGAAGCCTCGCTGGCGAATCCGCCCACTCTTCGCCTATTATATTTATATACTAAGTATGCACAGTGCCTCTCCCCACCGAGAGGTTCCCCCCATGAACCCCTAATCACCCCTCCCCCTCCATCGTGGATTTCCCCCTCGCCCAAGCGTCGTGAAGTGCCGGTTTAAACGACTAAACACTAGTTGTACCGTAGTCTAAACTTAAGCCCTTCATTGTTTTAAGGTATTTTAGATTCATTTGCTCACAGTTCAATGTGTCTGACAATTCCCGCACTGTATTTTCTAGGATGCTTCAAAAGTTATCACAGCACGGCAACATTGCAATGCCGCCCTTGAATAGGCTTGTGGAACGCGGAACTGAACTGCTTTCGCTAGTTGTGTCGAGTTGTGTTTCGTGGAGATAAATTATTTTACGGACGTTCGCAGGCGCAGAGGGCTCTCCACCGCCACAGGACGAGGACCAGGAACAGGCGATGCCAGTGCGGCCGGGAGGGCAGCGGCCTGCCAACAGCGCCAGGCCTGCTCCCTCAGCACCGGAGCTGCAGGCTCACGTGCGCCTGTTCCGGATGCGGACTTTGAAATGCCGCGACTGCGACGCCATCTTCGCCTCTTCCAAGGACCTCGAGGATCACAAGCGCCAGCACTCGGGAACGCAGCCGTTGCGCCGCGGCGTCTGCGGAGCATCTCCCACCGCGTCCAGCGACCTCGCTCCTCACCAGCGGCAGCTCCCAGCAGAGCGTCCATATTCATGCGACGTGTGCGGAAAGGCATTCGCCGAGTTAGGCGTTCTCGCACTTCACAAGCATCGGCACAAGGGGAAGAGGCCTCATGCATGTGACGTGTGCGGAAAAGCTTTCACTACCGCAGCAGCCGTCGCCCTTCACAAGCGCAGGCACAAGAGGGAGGAGGCTTCATTCTTGCAACGTATGCGGCTAAGATTTTACTGCCTTAAGAAGCCTCATCGTTCATAAGCGCATACACACGGGAGATCGTCCATATGTGTGCGGAAAGGCTTTTAGACAGTCTTCCAACCTCATCGTGCACAAGTACAAGCACACTGGAGAGTGCCCGTTTTCATGCGATGTGTGCGGAAAAGCTTTCAGTCGGTCTGACTGACTGATAATCCACAAGCGCACACTCAAGACCCGTATTAATGCGATATGTGCGGAAATGCTTTCAGTCCACGGAGCACTCATACATAGAGTGATCACTCCCATGTTAAGGGGATGGCCGAGCAAACGATGCATACATTTATTTATTTATTTATTTATTTATTTACGTCAAAAAACAGTTAAAAACTGCGTATGACGGGCTATGGGGATAAGTGAATTGTGTGCACATTTTCAAAATTCTGTGATCCCTACACTAAATCATATACTACTTAAGTTTTGAATTTTGAAAGGGAGAAAAAAAAACAAAAAAACTCCCATGTAATAAAATCGATTTTCAAGGATAAATAAGCAATAAATTTTGAATTTTGAAAGGGAGAAAAAAAACAAAAAAACTCCCATGTAATAAAATCGATTTTCAAGGATAAATAAGCAATAAATTTTGAATTTTGAAAGGGAGAAAAAAAAACAAAAAAACTCCCATGTAATAAAATCTATTTTCAAGGATAAATAAGCAATAAATTTTGAATTTTGAAAGGGAGAAAAAAAAACAAAAAAACTCCCATGTAATAAAATCTATTTTCAAGGATAAATAAGCAATAAATTTTGGCTCTTATTACTTCCTGCCGCGACAACATGGAAACGATAATTTGAATAATTGTATTTCCCACTGAATTCTAGAAGACGTGCACAGAAAATGAAGTTACATTTATGTCCAGAAGCAAAACAAGGGGCCATCTCAGCATTTGCTCAATGGATCAGGGAAACTGGACGAAAAACCTGATCGAGATGGGGGTCATTGACCCGGAAGCTGTGTTACAATAGTTGTTACAGGTTGTTTATACTCATTTATACAGTCCAAATGGTAATTAATGCATTATGTATCATTGTTAAAATTAATGTTACTTTTCTTGTGATGCTCAGTATAGTCTCTAATTGTATAGAAACAGTTATGCAGCAGAAACGATTTCACTTGTGATTTAAACTTTTCAATTGAATTTAATCGTTTAATGTCATCTGGCAAAGTGTTGTAAAATAATGTACATGTATTGTATGTGAATTTTTTGTAATGAGCTGTTGATACTGTCACCTGATGAATATGATTTCTACGTCGAGTGTTATAGTAATAGACTTCGGCATTTTCTGAAAATATATTCCCGCCCTACATACATTCACCAGGTGCAGCACCGTCAACTAGAAAGGCCCCACTCTTACCCCCACCCTTAACCTAAGTTCCGCCAATCCAAGACGTCTCCCTTCCACTTGTGTGTGTCAATTATGAGTACTGTCAACTCGTAAGCGGGAGTTCAAAATTAAATTATTTTTCGCGGCCTTCCTGGCAGCCATATTACAAATTAACTCCATTTATTTAACTCTAAATGCGTAATTAACTGCTGTCTACCTCCTTATTCGAGCCTTTTTTTACTTAAACCCAAAATGCATTGAATTTGTAGGAATAGGTACCTAGAGGGCTCTTGGTCATAAATGAGCTAGGAATGAGGGACAAACAAATACATGACACAATTATTAGTAAAACATTTATTTACCTCTTAAAAACAAGTGTAAATAGGTCAACAGCAAAACAACCCAATGAAAGGAATTAGATAATGTTTAATTACAGAAATAGCATTGTGTGTATTGATTAAAAGTATTTGCAATAATATATTTGCTTTACACATTAAGTCATTTAATTAATTACTATGAATAATTTAACCAAAGCAAAATTTTGGCACTGTCATATACAAGAATTTTCTAATATTAATGGTGACATCTAAGTTTAAAAAGTTGATTACCACAAGCCATCAAGGTAAAACTGAATTACTTCTCTTTACAATACAAATATCCATCACAAAACAATCCAAAAAATGATATTGAATATTATTGAAGTAATAATTAATTGAATATCACATGAACAATCAATCCACAATCAGAATAAATTTTAATTTTCTCACATGGTTATACGAATTACTGGTTCAATTTTTACAATATTCTTATCAGATATGAGGTTAGCAACATCAATACAGAAACTTAAGACACAGTAGCAATGACTAGGAAGTTACAAGCAGACTTTCAGAAGCCATATATAAAATCCTAAGTAAATCTAAAGTTACAAAAGATTACTCTTTCGAAAACTAAAGCGAGAACAAGGACAAACCAAACAATTTAGAATTATATAAGAAAAATATAAGTACATGATTATCAGTAAATACACCAATTGTGTGCAAAGCAATAAAACACTTATTTTGCCTCATAAATAGTAAAATAAACCACAAAGAGAAAGGAGCCATGGGAAGTATTGCTATGTGCCACACACCAAACTTAAATTTAAACGAAATGTACAGGTTGCTGTTGAGAATCCATGTAGGTCAAGAATATGACATATGTATGTCTCCTTACACACACAAATGAAAGCAACACAAACCTTAATTCTGCGTTAATATCCAAGGCAAGTGAGGTTTACCAAAGGGGGTACCGTGTTTAGTTCTGCCTCCTCGTCTTTGAGTGCTTTTGGTAGTGTGTCCAAACATCCACTTTGAATGGATCAAGAGACTGTTTGTCTGTTCTGGCCATAACTTTCCCAAACCTAGCATCAGCTCCTGATAAAATTCTGTTAATGCTTTTTACATAGAAAAAGATAACAGATTGTACCAAAAATCTGACGAACCTTAGATGCAGGTCCGGATAATCAGTGCATCCCAATGGGGTCACACAGGAGAGCATTAACAATAAATTGAGCCAAATTTGCCCTGTTTATCACTTTCGGTAGGACATACTGAATGAAAACATAAGCTTTCTCAATTACAAAAGTAACAAATCCACCTGGATTTGTTAATGCACCAGAGTAATATTCCCTTGCAAGTGTCAAATCTGTACTTGCCTGAGAGTCGCAGTAAGTGAAATTGGAGAGGCAAGTATCACATTGTGGCATCCACAATGTGGTCCATCCAATGTGGTCCATCCAATCCATCCACAGTGTGGCATCCATTGTGGTCTTCCTAACCATATAACCACTAATGTAAGTAATTATACACTTTTCTGTATGTGTTAAAGAATAACATGGAAGTTGATAATCAGGAAGTTCTTCCTCGGTTACTTCAGGAGCCTCCTCCTCAACATCTCCACTTAAAAATGACTTCACTGTGTCCATCAAATGATATACCTCATTCTCACAGTTGGCTCCCACAGCATGTGAAGAAGTCAACCGCCTCACTGAGAGACATTTGAATGAACTAGTGCATTGAGATGGAGAAGGATTGTTATTCCTTCTCCCATGGCTCCTAATCGAAGCAAAAAAGTTCTCTAGGACATCCTGATTGAATTTTCTTGTAAGAAAGTAATTGCAGGATGTTTCCAAGAGATTTTTCTTCCACTCAACAAAGCCTCTTAATGAAAAAACTAAGTGCTTCACACATGGTGGTTTTGTGAATGCATTTTTGTTTTTAGTAAAAGAATGAATTAACTACCCTTATTGCTGTCCTCCACAGCTTCTCAGGAAGAGAAGCAGCAGTAACAGCCCCCTGATATGGCCTTCCTCTGGGAACCAACTTCCTGTTTCCGTTCAGGGAATCAAACAATTTGTTTAAAAACAGGACAAGGTCAGCAGTCTCAGAAGATTTTTCAGGCATACCTGAAACTACAAAACAAATTAATATTAGTAAGCATTTGAAAATGGAATGTTTAAACTACATTTGGTGCTGTTCTATCAATGAAATACAAATGCTGTACCTGCTTTCATCAGGGAGCCGACAGTGTAGCTAAACACCTGCGTGGCTAAGGACACCTTCATTTTATTGATTTTTTCTGGAACAACGTGTTGCTCAGTTAACTTTGAGCAAATCCTTGCTCTGAGCATGGTGTCTAAGTGATAAAAATGAAGGATGTGGTCCCATGTAGCCACCTTTTGGAGTTTCTTCAACTGAAAATGTAAATTTTTGTCCAAAAGCTGATTTCTCAAGCATTTGAATTAATGTGGGGTGTCGAATAAATGAATAACTTCTTGGTTATTCACCAAGTAGCCTAGAGGTATGTTTCCTCCAGAACACTGCCTCTCAGTGACCGATAGCAATCATTTGATTGCTACCCGGTTGGTGGGTCCCAGGTCACAAACAGATGCAACCACCTTCAATCCCACATCCTGGCACTTCTTGATGATTTTGGAAATCATATTTGCGAGGACATGGGAAGAAATGGAGCCATTGGAAAAGGAGAATGACAAGGGTTGTACCCAATACCTAAACACGCCTTTCAATAAAAAGACGTTAGCCTGGGTAGCTATTTTCGGATTCCTTGTCTTCCCAAAATCTTCCAGGCCATCCATGCAGTCCCTTGCACGATTGTATGTCAGCTGAGGAGGAACAGCCATCTCATCCCAAATTAAGATGCAGCGACGATCCACGGGCTTCATTTTATGGACCGGCTGCTGCATCATTTTGAACCAGCGTTCATTAATGCCAGCAGTCATGGGAACTTCTTGTAAAAGCCGGCGCAATGTCACAACTGATGGCAATGAAAACAATCTGGCTAGCAACCTGTAGCCAGAGCCACAGGACTTGAGGAGACTCAAAGCCAGCACTTTTTCATCAACCGTGAAGCGACACCCACGCTTCCGTCGCTTCTGATTTCTGAGCTGGCACAAATCAAATTCATACGTAAGTGGTGTTAAGATTTTGGCCAGCCATGCAAACTCATGGCTGTTCGATGCCTTTATGGCACCTTGCAGGTCTCTCTGAAATGATTGTAGTCGCCCCTGTGATCTGCGAAACTTTCTCTGCAGCGAGAGGCATTGTTTAGCAAATTTTCTACACCAAGGTGTAAGAAATTTGTCTCGGGTTATGCACACAGACCACAATCCATATCCGCTTGAACCTTCAAAGAGAAAACACTACCATAATGTTCTGTAATATTTTACAACAAACAAACCCAGCAATTAAATTCTACCTCACCTGAGGACAACAAACGCCGTCTTGCAACTTTCTTAGGGGTACTGTACAATCCAGTCCCTATTGAAAAGAAACAAAGTAACATATCAATAGTTTTACAAATCCTTAACACTTATTGTGTCAGGTGAAAATATTCGCAATTAAATAAATGTAAACATGCCTGATTTGGGCGTTTCAGTAGGAGGGACAATTCCGGTAGGAGAGATATCAATACCTTTAACAAAACATGTTATTTCCAACAACAGTAAGAAACATTTATGACAGTTAAAAAGTCTAAGGCTTTACCTGGCAACTCATCAGTTGATTCAGTGATGTTACAAGGTTGCACTGGCGAGTCACACACACCATCTATTTAAGTAAAAAACTTATTACACCAAAAGAAATAAAATAAACTCATAAAATTTCAACAAACCTCCAAATGCCTCCTCAGCATTTCTTTTATTCGATAACTCACGCAGGCCATTTTCTTTCGAAGTGGATGGAATTTCTGGAGCTAAAGAAAATTGACTTATAAGAGATTAGCGGCCCATACACGAACGTTCTTTCCCTCCGCGTTTTCCTGCCGGACGCTTTCCTTTCGATAGTGGGAATGGCGTTCAATCACGTCATCGCACACTAACGCGAAAAACTTTGTCTTTCCCGCCTTTTTATCTCGTGAAGGGATACAATACGCTCATGACCCACCAACGTAAAAGTTGTAGCCGATTGCGTTTTCCTGCGGGAAAGCTCTTTCACGTGAAAATGTGGTCGATTTCCCATCATGCACTAGGACGTATACCTTCGCCTCGTCCTTTCTAAATTTTATAAATGATAGTCATCTTGTGTCCTCTACTAGTAGTGGCACACGAAAAGTGAAGTCAATTGCTGAAGGTGAAAATGTTTACACGTAAACGAACGATTGCAATAGCGGCGGTAGCAAGCGAAGTGTTATTTGAAGAAAAGAAACGGTGGTCGAGAAATTGGTTGGACAAAAGAGGCGAGAAAGATACTGAAATATCACTGGTCAAAGAATTGAGGTTACAAGAGCCCGAAGATTTTTGGAATTATTTACGAATGGACACCGAAGTTTTCTCTGAACTTTTGGAATTGGTGGCACCACGTATTAAAAAAGAGAACACCATTATGAGAGAAAGTATTTCTCCAGAAGACAGATTGATGGCAACTTTAAGATTTCTGGCAGTAGGGAGGAGTTTCGAAGACATGAAATTTGGAACAAGAATCTCTGCACAATCTCTTGGGCGAATAATTCCCGAAACGTGCAAGGCTATATATGAAGTACTGAGAGGTGAATATTTCAAAGTACACAGAATAAGGTTTTAATATTTTTATTACAAATTTTATTACATAGGCATTACAAATAAACAAAAAGTTTACATCAAATCCGTTTGCTCACTTAACTGACCTAATGCTGCTTGATTAAGTGTTTTTAAAATTAATGTTTCTGCAAACATTCTTTGAAGAGGGCAGTTCACTTTTTCTAATTTTGTGGCCACAAGTTGCCCAAAAACTTCCATTTCTGTAGCCTTTTGGTTTAAAGCATGAGAGCAGTCCCTCATAAATTTCTCTCTGCTATCGACCTTCTTCCTATTTCCGACGGGTTTCTGAAATATTTTAAATCAATTAGTACTTTGCATCAAACTTCTTAAAAATCATTGAAACAAGTGTAAATGTTTTGTTTTTTTAGTTTCCTACAACAACAAGAATGGAGGATGATAGCGTTGCAGTTTGAATCCCGTTGGCAGTTTCCAAACTGTGGAGGTGCTGTCGATGGCAAACATGTGCGATTAACACGTCCACCAGGAACAGGAGCCCAGTTTTATAATTACAAAAACTTTTATAGCATATTTTATTGGCATTGGTAAATGCAAATTATGAATTTGCATATGCAGATGTGGGGGAAAATGGAAGGAATAGTGACGGTGGCATCTTAGAGAGCACAACATTCTTTCACTATCTCCAGAAGAACATGCTTCATTTACCTGAACCCCAACAGAATGTTGAAAATTTAAATTTTGTTTTCTTAGGTGATGAAGCCTTCGGCTTACACCAACATCTTGTGAAACCGTACAGCCAACATGATCTAACATACCAAAAACGCATTTTTAACTACAGATTATCTAGAGCAAGAAATGTAGTTGAAAATGTGTTTGGTATAATTACCTCCAGATCCAGATTCAGAGTTCTGCATACAACAATAAATATGAAGACTGAAAACATACAATATGTTGTAATGGCTATTTGTACATTACATAATTTTCTCAGAAAAAATAGTAGACAATATTTCAACTCGAGAACTGTGGATTCTGTGAGCAGAAGCACATTTGAAATACAAAGATATGTTGAATGGAGGATTGAGAGTGCAGATTTAGTGGGACTTCAAATAAACAGAGGCAGGCAATGTTTGGAAGGAAAAGAAAATAGGAACTAGTACTTGGAGTACTTAAATGGGAAAGGTTCTGTTCGGTGGCAGCAGGAAATGGTACAGAAAGGTAGAGCATAGACTCACAGTTGTATCTGCATATTTTTGTATGTTGTAAATACATTTAATGCACTGTAATTTGAATTTTTATTGTTACTATATAAAAACATGAATACTGTAATTGATACTTGTCTTTATGGTTTTATTTAAATCCACATCTAGAAGTGTAGTTGGTAAGAAGACTGCAAATTATTTTGTGAATTTTTATCTGATTTATACATTATTTGTTATGCTGATTTCAAATAGAGCAACAAATCAAAATGTTTGAATTGCACAACAAAATTTTACAAGTTTTGAAGTGATTATGTTTCTGAAATCTACATTTCCCAGATTACTTTTATTTTTAAATGAATCCTTCCTGAATATGATGTATCTTTGGTGTACACTCGGCAAGTTTAAATATTAAAAATGGCCTTCAAACTAAATTCAGAATCAATATATTTTTAAGTGAAGTTCCCTGCATATAATTATTAATTACTACTTTTCTATAGTAAGCATTTCTCACAAAATTTAAGAAATGAATAATAGATTTCAGGAAAGTGATTAGTGATTCACATGATCAAAGCATTTGTTAGCAAAGGAAAATATTAATTTGCAATAGTTACGTGGTATTCAAACAAATTTCAGAATTCTTGGCTATTAATATTTTGTGTTATCACCTGTAATTCATGTAAACATTTCAAAAATATACAATTCAAATAGAGCCACTGTAATACCGGATTTTCAAATTATACAGCAAATTTTCAAATTTATTTGTGTATTCTTGTGAACAAAAAGAATGCCAAATGGGACAGTTTTAAAAATTGAGTTTCTATGGACATTAAAATGAAACAGAGATAAAATGATGGATTATTTTCAGTGAATCAGCATTCAGAAGTAGGTATTCTTTTTTACATCAGTCTTAGCATTGCAGATATGCATGTAATCAATTATTGAAGAGCTTTTTGTAAAACAAGATCATAATACAAACAAAAAAAATTAAGAAATAAAACTGGGTGGACAGATTGCATTTGCAAAACAAGTAATATTTCAATAATCCCCCAAACTAGAAGAATAAGAGTATTCCAAACTACAACTTTCCTTGAACATTTAGTGGGTAGATGAAAACTGAGGAGAAATTTACACAATACAGTGGAAAACTCGAAATCATTGTATTTGGTGTATGGTTTTTGCAAAGAACTCTTCAATTAGAACTCCACTCAATTTGTTACTCACATTTGTATTCTCTTCGGATTCATTCCTCGCTGCTGTAGGAGTGCGAGGGCTCATGGGGGTTAGTTCTCCCTCCATCCCTACCACCATCTCTTCAGGGATAATTTCAATTGTGTTCAATTTCATTGTTGGCGCGGGGTCCATCTTATACTAGAAGTGGGTTCTTCCACACTCCTTCGGAAATTGTCCATGACAGGGTAATACCAGAGCGATGGCTCATATTTGTCGTCCGTCCCTGCTCCTGATCTTTGAGAATTTTGTCACCTTCACAAATTGAACATTAAGTAAATATAATAGAAACTAATATATTGCATTAAAGCACATACAAATAATTAAAGACATAGCGCTAAGGATTGAATGAAATACCTTCTTAGCTTCTTTGCGGTATGATCCCCGCAAGGACTGGATTTTCTTCTTAATATCTGCAATGGTGCAGTTCGGGTCGAATCTCACCCACACTTTCTGTAGCTCCCTGAACCCTACAGTTTTCAAATTTCTATTATGATATAATTTTTTGTCATCAAGCTTCCAAAGAGCCGGAAGAGCTCTATAAACTTCCAAGAAGTCGCTAATTATATTTCTCGGAACACTCCTTAAATCTTCTTTCACTGCTTCCTCACAAATGAAATGAGGCTCCATATCTACAATTTATAAACCACCTGCCGGTAAAATAGTGCACTGAAGCGAACACTCGAACAGCGAACGATTAAATGATGCCGTTCTTTCCTTTCGAGGACGCCAGGAAACACGTCACATGACTTTACCCCTGACGCGCTCTGCAGGCTAGCATGCCGTGATTGGCCGTCAGGATACGAATCATTTCGCGTCTGCCTGGGCGAGCAAGATTTCCCGTCCCTTTCCGGCGGGAAAGAACGTTCGTGTATTGTCCGCTATTGTATTCTAAATAAGCTAAAGTAAACTTAATAAAAATACCACCACTATTTAACTTACATTCAAAATTCTCTCCATCTTGGTTTGAAGCCCCTTCGTGTACTGGACACTGTGGAACTACTGAAAATTTATACACATAATGCAAATTACCGATTTGAGTTTGTAATACGAATATGTTACACCTAGCACGTGGTTTAACATTAACTATCCACAAATCAAAGCAATAGCGTGAAACCGCTCAATGTTCAACCTTTCTTACCAGGCAGAAAAAGCGTAGGAACAGCATTTCTTTTTAGACCTCGCTTTAATTCTGGGCATTTACTTTCCTCGGAGAAATGCCGATCACAAATAAATATGTTCCTGAAACTCCTTGCGGTGTTCTCTCAGAAATCAATGGATTACCGCAAGCATTAACCCATTTCGCTAGCAATTCTTCGTCACTTCGAGGAAAGCGATGTCTCTTGCTAAAATAATCACCGCAATTCAATACGGAACATTTATTTCCCTTTCGTACCATTTCATCCATGATTTAGATATAATACACGAACGTAGCACGAGAAACAGACACCTGTATAACCGCTGAACACGACAAACCACCACACACGTGTTCGCCGGAAAGACTAAGGTAAATAAAGCAACTGTCCGCGTGGTCCTCGTTTGAAAATATTTCCACAGGCTTGCTATCTTTCAAGGAGTGTACGATGAACGCGATTGCACCGCGCCCGGCGGATGTATGCATCGTTTGCTCGGCCACTCCTGCCTATACAAGTGATCCATCTATGTATTATTTGTCTATGTTTCAGTCAGTCTGGCAATCTGATACAACACAAGCGCGCACACTCAGGAGAACGCCCGTTTTCATGCGATGTGTGCGAAAAGGCTTGTGTTACGTTGCACATGTATAATGTGACAGTGCATTTTAATATTTATATCTTTAACTGTATGATGATTGAAATGGTAAATTGCTCTTCAAGAAAGTCTACAGGCTTTGAAGAAATCAAGATAATAAATTTGCAATTGAGGGACAAAATCTCAATTTTTTTATGATAATTTAGTTTCTCAATTTATGTTATACAATTATCAATTCTCTGCAATTATAATTTTTAACTAATTGCAGAAGATTTAGAATTATCCCAAACTTAATTTCCGTTGCTTCTTTTCGACCACTGACAAAATTAATTCTTCGTAATGACGTCTCCTTATGAAATTTAAAATTAGATTTTTAAATATTACTATTAAAGTGGAATATGTTCACCTTAATAATCTCTATGGAGAGATCAGACATGTTGAGCTCATATTGGGATTTTTGATCAACCCCGAAATTCTTAACAATTTTTATAATTCACAGATAAATTACGCAATAATAATAAAATCTTATTCATATAAAAGTCAGAATTTTCAAAATTATTCAAAGAAAAATTTTCGAATCAGCCGCCCCAATGTACCAACATAGTAGCATTAACAAAGATCACTCGTTCTATAATTTTTTGGACCAAATTGTTCCCCCAGAAGTCATTGACATTATCAACTTGGTCAAAGAATTTTCCTTCTAACCGATTTTGGGAAGAAAAATATTGTAATCCAAAATATTAAAGAATTGGAGAACTCCATATACAGTATGCCGGAAGAACAAAGAAATTTAATCCATCTGATATTTTCAAACAGGATGTCATCCTGTGTGTCTAAACCTATCAAAAATAGTGGACATGAATTGATTTTAAATAAACTCCAAAAAGCAAACAAATTTTTCAGTGACAACCTCAATCTTTTAGTAGTGGAGTTTGATAAAGGTGGCAGCCATGCTATCGTGGATGAGACAATATGGATTCAAAAAACGTTATCTGAATTTTATACCTCCGAATATACTATATATTTACTAGCAAAAATTAATATTCATAAAATTATCGGTGACAGGCACTGATTAAAAAACAGAAACTAAATCATTTCATTGATTTGAGAACATATAATTTACTTTATCCAACCACAGATATTATTCCAAGGATATATGGTTTCATCAAAATTATTAAAAAGAGATTTCCTCTAAGACCTATAATCTCTACTGTAGCATCCCCTTTGTACAACTTATCCAAATTTCTAAACACTACGGGTCAATCCATTTTAAGTGGTCCAGCACTGGTCGCTCGACCATCTCGAAAAAAAATAATATTTTGTACATAAATTTCCTTATGTCTTGGCTGTTCAAAAACATCTTTGATTTATTTTTATTGTATATGGTTTACAAATGGCGGCCATTTTTATTTTACGCTGTGAGCCTTTTTTGCTTAGTAGAGTCTTTTCTAAATTATTCAGCTCTGAGTTGTTCTAGCGTTCTAAAATAAAAGGCATTGAATTCAGTATAATCTGGCCTACAAATCGAATTATTACATATTTACCTTCTATGTTTTTATTTGAGAAATATTTGCAACTAAATCTATGGAACGGAAATAAACCAAGTTCGATTTTCAGAGAGTAATTTTCAAAATAAGGAATAGAATCTCAGTCTAAATTTGTCTGTGCTTTTACCTTGATGTTGGCAGGTGATTTTTGACCCACTCTCCCTGTGGTCCCCAGAGATACAAAATGGGATGCATACAAGCATGCTTAAGATCATCATACCTTTGGCAACATGACGGTATATTCTGTTTGCATCAAAACATGCAAGTTCTTTTGCATAAACAACACTGCAGGAGAAAAATTTGCAAATGATCTTCTGGATCTCGGTAATGGAACATTACTTGAAGATGATGGAAAAGTAAAATTACATCACATTTCTAACATTGCTATAGATTTATTTCATTTACTTAGACAGTATATATATACTGATTTAAAAACTAATTTTTCAGATACTAAATGGATTTCAGAAAGGATTCTTCTTGCTCCTAAAAATTGTGACGTGGAAGTTGTAAATTTAGAACTGCTAAAGAAAATACCAGGAAGTGTAGAATACAGATCAATAGACTCTACAATTGATGCTGAGGACATTGTTAGTTACCCAACAGAATTCTTAAATTCCATAGAAGTATCAGGACTACCTCAGCATGTACTCTCTCTAAAAATTGAAGCAACAATTATTTGCTCGGAAATCTCAATCCACGAATGGCACACGCTTAGTAGTTAAAAGTATTCATACATTTTTATTGGAGGCTGAAATTGTTAGTGGTTGAGGAACTGGACAAAATGTATTCATACTACGCATACCAATAATTCCCTCAGATTTACCTTTTAAATTTAAACGTATACAGTTTCCAGTGAAATCTAGTTTTGCTATGACTATAAACAAGTCTCAGGGGCAAACTGAAATTTATAGGTTTGGATCTTAGAAATCCATGCTTTTCACATGGGTAATTGTATGTTGGAGCTTCACGTGTGGGAAGAATTGAAAATGTGTTTGTACTTTGCCAAGAAGGGAAAACAATTAATGTAGTTTACGAAGTAGTCATTAAAAATTTATAAATTTAATCCTAGGTCTTAAATTCCTTCCTTCATTCTTAAGGTCTTCCATTTTATTAAAAGTTTTAATTTGATTAAAAATGAAGATTACTTACATGAACATTTTTTCTCTATTATCTTGCATAAAATCTGCATTGATTGACAATACATGTATAATCTTATGTGGGGGAGAGCGGGGTCTGACAAATATCTCGTCATTTTTTGGCTAAAAACAGTGCTAAATTGCGAGAAAACTGAGACAAGTTAAGCAAAACATGTTTCTTTATTAAAATATGGCTAAATCTTGCACAATTTTTATGGCGGTTATGTGTATGCTACCATAGTATACTGAGAGCTAGCATAGTATACTGAGAAAAGGAATGTTACAAAAATTACCAAACTTTTTATCATTAATGAGATAAATCTCATTGTCTGTATTTTTTACAGAAATTTCAAAGATGAATTTCGGAGTATTTGGTAAAAAAATACACAAATATACACACAAATTTAGTCTTAAATAAATGTAATTAAGAAAATTATGATTTTTAAATAAATCCCAATGCATCAATTACATATTAACGTATTTACATTTAAAAAAGCATTTTGAAAAATCTCACGTGAAATTAGAAGGGGGAGGGGGTCGAGTCAAATCTCATGACATCTCGCCAAGGGAGGAGGGGGAGTCGAAAAATCGCCAAAAGCGCATCACGTAATTTATCGACGACCCCTTAACGGGCATTTTTTCACATACCTCAGTACTTTGGCTCAGTAATGGTAGAAGTGAAATATGACTAGAAATAATGTTCTAGAAAAGTAAAACCTTATCATAAATGCAAGTTTTCTTTTTAAAATTTAGAGTAATGATTGAGAAAATGTCACATTAGCGTTTCTGAAAATTCGCAATTTATGGCTCGATACACAGGAAACTTTTGAATTTTCATGAAAGTTCATTGGAAAACATTTGAAGTACTTCTTACATATGCAAAAAATGAGTGAAAACGTTCAGAATATAAATTTTAACGATGTAATATTTAAATAAATTACACTTGTGTAATTTTAATAAAAGCAAAATAATACATCAAAATAGCACTTATGTCATTTGATTCAGTGCATTTAGATCTGTCCATACACTTTAAATAAAAAATCCGGAGCCGTTGTTGAGAAAATGTCGTTCTGGTGTATCTAAAATGCGAAATTCTGAACTCATTTCTATATTTTTTTTTTAGTTTTGGAAAATATTATTTGAAGCCTATGTATTCATAGTGTAATAATTAATAGTGTAAGTATTCGTAGTGTAATAATGTATAGAAATCGCCGATAATGTAAGTATCAACACCCTGTGAGATATGCCAAAAATATTTTTTGTTTTTTATAAAAACAAAATATAGCAAAAAGGCATTTACGTCACCTGATACAGCACATTTAGCACTATCCATACACAAAGGTTTGAAAAATTAGACCCATTTTTGAGAAAATCTCGTTTTTATATTGTTACTTTGCCTTGTATATACTGCGTCTGTCCCATTAATCTTCTTCGGCCCCTCTCGAAAACGATGAACTACCCCCTGTCCGGAGGGCGCCGCGATCTCATCTGTTTTCCTGTAATTCCGCACTCGCTGATTGGGAGGGGAGGGTTTGAGCACCGACTACTTATTTAAGCAATTGCGTTGAAATCCGAAGAATTATCTTTTATTTGTTCAGTCCTAAAATTTGGTAAGGGTCTAAACGATAATTCAAATGAATCAGAATAAGGATTCTACCTACAAACATTGGGAGTGGAAATTGATCTCTTAAAACACATAACTGCACTTCTGGATATTCACAAATATCCTACGACACTGTTCACACATGAGTAAAAAATAACGTCACCTAAACACTTATTAAAAGAAAACACATAACATAACATGTAACATAAGCTCTTCTGTCCTAAGTCTCTTTCATCTGTCATAAGTCTCTCTTATCGTCACACATATTGAAGATCTTAATGTAACAAAATTTCTAGGTCTCTCAATTCAATCAAACCTCAAATGGAAGGTACATATAACTGAATTAAACACTAAATTAAACTCATTATGTTATGCATTCAGAATTCTTTCCATTTCTGTCAGCCTTCATGCAGCTCGTTGCGTGTATTTTGCAAATGTACATTCCCACCTGAGATATGGCATAATATTCTGGGGAAGCTCATCCTTTAGTACCCAGATGTTTAGATTGCAAAAGAAAATTATCCGAATAATAAAAATATCCCATCCACGTGATCCATGCAAGCCTCTTTTCATTGAGCTTGGAATCTTACCATTGCCTTGCCTATTTATTTATGAGTCTGTAGTATTTGTCAAAACTGGAACTTATATCCATGTAATGCTGATATTTGTAGTTACAACACTCGACGTAGAAATCATGTTCGTCAAGTGTCAGTATCAACAGCTCACTACAAGAAATCCACATACATGTACGTCACTTTACAACGCATTGCCAGATGAAATTAATCAATTAAAATTGTTACACAAATTTAAGTTAAAAGTAAAATCTTTTCTGCTGCAAAACTGTTTCTATACAATTAGAGACTATACTGATCGTCAAAAAGAAAAATAATGTTTGCTTTAACAAAAACAAGATATAGTATAATGAATTAGTTTACGTTTGCATTGTATAATTTAAAAAAAAGACTCAATATGCCTGTAACAAATAATGTACATCCGTGGCTTGTAGCTTCACTATGCGCACGTTTTGTTGAACTTTCCTTTTGTTTGTAGTGGTAGTAGAGCTTAGGGTGAGTTTATATTTTGTTAACAATACAGAAAAGTCAAATCTGTTTGTTCCTTTACCGTTAAAAAAAGTTTTCCATTATTTGGCAACGAAAATATATAGTTTTTAAAATGTTAATCCCTCGCTTTTTTTATTAATTATTATTATTATTATTATTATTTTTCATCTTTCAACTATTTATAGTTAAATTTACACACCACCAAGCCAGACTGATCTGGAAGCAAACAAAGAAGGTGAAGAAAATAAAACACTTTTTATGGAAATCATAAGGGAAATTAAAGAATTGAAGGCTCGAAGGGAAGATTTTCGAAAAGAGATAAATAAGCTATTAACGTTACAAGACAAAGTCAAAGCAATGGATAGCATTTTAAGCGAAACACAAGTAAAACTCGAAAGCAAGATAAAAATATAGAAACAAATGTAAAAAGATTGGTAAAAGAAACTGACAATAAATCAACAGGAATAGAGCAACGTCTAAAACGTCTGGAAGATGTTGGAAGAACGGAACGGGAGAAGAAAAACAATATAATCATAAAAGTAAAGGAAATGACATCAGGCACTGTAAAAGAAGCCGTCGTCAACACAATGAACGGAATTGACACGAATAAAAATTTTGAAGACGCTATTTACGTAGGCCAAGTCAAGAAAGGATGGAGTCTGATAAAAGTCAAGATGAAAAGATTTGAAGACAAACTAGAAATAATGAGAAACAAGATGAAAGTTAGAGGACACTATATTTTATTGACCTGACGCGATAAGAAGGGGACATTCAGGCAGCAATTAGGCAAAGATGTAAGCAAGAAAGAGAAAAGGAAATGGTTGTTAAAATAGAATATCAAAGAATACAAATAAATGGAAAATGGGAGAACTGGGGAAACCCACCAAAAACTAGAGACAAATGTAACAAACAGAATAGTGCGAAATATCACAATAAAGAAAATCGCAAATTAAAAAGGCAAAACTAAGCTAAAGTAAATGATTTCTATCTAAAGAAAGTGTTAACGCGCGTACCCTCCTATCTGATGAAAGAGTAGAAGAGCTAGAAAATGCTCCACAGTGAAAGTCTTACGCCATCATAGAGTTAAGCGAAGTTAGAAAAATTGGAGAATCGATTATAGAAAAACCGATTGGAGAGTAATAACACTGTAACATTTCGTGTTATGTTCAGCATTTTATCGGTCACCATAAAATCTCACTATTTATGCGAAAATTTACGACGTTACTACGATAGTAAACACATTAATTCTGTTGCTGCGGCACGTTAGTACGATATTGTGGGGTATTGCTTGCGATATATCTACACAAACATTCGTATACTGTGGTTCGAGAAATATGGATGCAAATCATTATCCTGAACCTCAAGATACCTAAAGAAACGACGTTCCCTTAGGAAATTGGCGCGTTGACTTCCAGTGGCGACACCTTTACATCGTCAGTAAATACTATTACCGGAGTAGTTTCATGAGGTGGAATGAGAGGAAAATAAGGTTATTTTACCTAATATACATGTTTCTAATTGTACTATTAATAATATTACAATTAATAATAATATTTCCACAAACGAATGTGAATTACTTCTGAATTGTTGAATCTGATTTGTTTTGTACTTCGCCATGTTTTTTTCTTAACAAACATTTGACTTGCGATGAATCGATGGTTTTTTTACGTTGCTAAGGATGTTAAGTGCACTTAACAAACCTGCAGGATTGCATGTTAACAGGATAAAGACGCATGTGACCGATAAAGTATTTAAACTGCCCGGAACACAACATACAGAGTCCATTACGAAAGTAATGCGCATGATTTTGTTGTGACGCAACTATCCATGGCAGCGCGGTAAATTTGGTTGGGAAATGTGGTGGGTGGTCTGCCCTTTCAACGCAGCCATTCACCAATTTGCTCCGAGCACGACAAACGAAAAACGTGCCTCCGCGTGAAGTGGTTTTTGACTTAATAACACGGTGAAATGGAGCGTTCACTTGAACAGCGATATGCCATTAATTGTTCCGCCAAGCTTGGAAAGAATGCAATCGAAACATTCCAGATGCTCCAAGGGCAATTGCATTTCAATTTCACAGTCCAGAAAGTGGCACAAGGCGTTCAAGGAGGACGGGAGGATGTCGCCGGCGAACCCCGTTCTGGACTCCCAACAACGCGTTGCAACCAACGAGATAGAAATCTAGCTCAATGATGTAATTCAAGCTCGTTGGTTGCGACGGTCAGAACCGATGAAAACGTGGATCGTGTGCGCCAAGTTTTGCGTTCTGACCGTCGACTGAGCATCCCGAAAATTGCTGACTCCCTACACATGAAAAGTCCACATTTGCGGTACATGGCATTAGTGACCGAGAATCGTCAAATGCACAAGGTCTGCG